>SNQJ01S0061816.1:19412-34159 GCA_010110895.2 Picea sitchensis | reverse complement strand
TTTTTAGCCAACTTTGTATAGTTTTGGCCCTTTTGATGTGCTGTGGAGTTAATCCTTGTGCCATGGATGATTGTTTTTCTGTGTTGATGATGTTGAGTTCTTGTCGCCCTGTGCGGACGAAATTTCAGTGATAACAAGAAGGAATAACTAGGCAACCAATTCGTTGTAGTCAAAAACTTTTGGAACACAACCTGTGCACACAATTCTAGATGTCCAAATTACTTCCTTCTGAGTAGAAGGGGATGAATAATAAGAGTATGCTCTAGACCACTGAAAATTATGATCTTATCCTCCAAAAATGTTCAAGTTATATCCACAGAACTACTATCGAGCTACTGCTGCCATAAGTTGATGAGAGCATTCTTTTTTATCTAGATAATCTTAGAAATGGGTGCTTGAGAGATAATATATATTCTTCCGCAAATCATGATTTAATGTGGTTTAATGAGGAATTTCCTCAATCCCTTATCCTATTAATGAAAATGTTTACAGGACCTGCGTAATGATTTATTAGCATTAAACCATTCTAAATGTGCATTGGGAAAATCATGAAGGTGGCAGGGGTAGATAGGAGTGGAATAGGATTTGAGACTTTTATGAACCCGCCAACCTGGGAACCCTCCAACCCACGAATGGAGAAGGTCAAAAAATGGCTAAGTGTTGTGGGGTAGTCGGATGGACTCAACATAGGAGAAATGAGATACTTGGAAGCTCAGGGAGTTTGGGGATAAAAATATATATCGTGGATCTTTTGGATGAAAAATGTATATCTTGAAACATGGGATATGAGAGTTCGACCCCGCCAACCTGGGAACTTGCGATTGCAGAAACAACTAAGTATGGGATAATGTGGTGGTTGGGAAGACTCGATATGTGAGAATGTGGATTGGTGATGAGGATTCACGAGTTCTCCAGACCGGGAACCCGTCGTTCTGAAAAAATGACTAAGTATAGAACTAGAAAGGGAGAATAAAAGGGGAAAAGGAAAAGGGGAAAATAGGTAAGTATATAAGAGGGAAAAGAAGGGCAGAAAAGAATTTGGGAAAATAGAAAAGGGGAGGGAAATTCTAGAAGCGGGAATTTATCTCAATAAGAGGCTCCAATTGTGGGATGATGACCCCTTATGGGTTGTCAAGAATCTAGAATCTCTCGTGACCAAGTTCTTCTACCCATTGGGATATGGAGTCATATTAAGAATATACAAACTAAAAAATAAAATTATGTACATTAAGAAATGAGAAAGTATTAAGAGAAGAAACCTTTAAAATGTTTCTAGTTGACGAGCAACATCAACCTTTTACCCTTCATGTCTTGGAGCATATAGGATTTAAATACCAAGATCTTATCGATGACATATGGCTCGATCTAGAGTGCTTCAAACTTTGTATGCATGGATGGTTTCTCCTTGCCCTTGTTCCAAAGTAACACTAGCTCGTCTTTCTGGAAATTATTTACAGTTGTGCTCTGGTCAAAATATATTTTGATTCTCTGTTGCCTCTGAGAATTTTGATTCAGTGCTTTTCTTCGTTCTTCCTCCAACTTTAGCAATTGATTGATTCTCCTTTGAATAGGTGAATTGTCTTCTATATATTCGATATTAACCATAGAAATCAATGCATTGAGCTCAAGGATAATCGAAATTTTTTTCTATTTCCCATAAACCAATAGATATGGAGACATTTGTGTGTTATCCTCCAACATCTCTATGCTCACCCATAATGCATCTATCAACCTCAGATGCCAATTCCTTTGGTTTCCATCAACGGGTTTTTTCAGTATTTGCACAAGTGTCTTGTTTATGGATTCAGCAGGGCCATTACCTTGTGGATAATAATTCGATGATTGACCCATGATGATTCCATATTTTCCACAAAACTCCATAAACTTTGACCCGATAAATATCGAAACATTGTCTATGATAAATTTATTTGGGACACCAAATATCGACAGAATGTTGTCTTTGAGGAATTTAATTAGTTCTTCAGCATCAGTCTTCTTTAATTCTACCACTTCTGGCCATTTCATGAAATAATATATATTCGTTAGAATGTACATATGCCCCTTGCTAGAATTTTGATTAATCGGCCCAAAACATTCAAGTCCCCATTGGGAAAACAATTGCTTTACCACAATGGGCTGCAAAGGCATCACAGATTTCTTTATTTTTCCTGAAAACTGTTGGAATGACAAACACTTCCTTATTGTGGCATACGAACCTCTGAAGATTGATGGGTAGTAAAATTCTTCTTTGATTATTTTGTGGGTAGTTGCAGTAGGTGCAAAGTCTCCACCACATGTTCCCTCATGGAATTCTTTGATTAGTTCGACGCATCTTATAATTATACCATCATAATTTGTTCAGAACAGTATGTGAGCAATCAACACGTATTGATTTTCCTTCATCTTCATTGTCCTTCGCTTGTTGGGATTCATCGTGACAAGAAATTACCCAGACCTTAAGTAGAATACAATATCTTTGTACCATTTTGAGTCAACTAATGGTTCTCCGACAAAGATTGAAATCATCCCATCAACCGAATCCCCATTCACGATGAGCTTTCATAAACCTTGTCCTTTGATTGTCTTTAAATGTTTAATCTTGATATCATATTCTTGTATCTTTGCCAACCAGTTAACCCATTTTCCTTTTCTCAATTGTTGATTTAGAAGCATCTTCATTGGTGATGAGGGAACATAAGAAATAATATGGTATTTTAATATATACATCCAAAAGTCTGCTACTAATATTACAAGAGACAAGGTTTGCTTCTCCAGTTCTCAATACCTCAACTCATAGTCCTGTAGGGTTTTTCTCATAAAACTTATTGGGATTTCTTCTCCTTTGTTACTTTTCTGAGTGAGAACGAATGCCACAACTGTCTTTGTAGAAAACAAATAGATAATGAAGTATCTTTGGAAATCCATATTGATGAGGACAAGAGAAGTGGTGATTTATCCTTTGATATTGTTGAATGTATCATGATTATATGTTGTCCATTCAAACCTCTGCTCCTTTTTCAACAAAAAATTGATCGGTTTTACGATGCTTGCATAGTGAGGAACAAATCTTCGAAAAAAATTTGCTTTTTCCGAAGAATGAATAGACTCCTTTTTTGGATTTTGGGGGGTTGAGATCGTTTATTGCTTTAACTCTTTCTAGATATATGTAAATCCCTTCCTTGCATACAATATGGCCCAACAATTTTCCTTGAGTCACAATGAATAATCATTTCTTTGGATTCAGAGAAACACAATATAATCTACATATTTCAAAAACATTTCTCAAATGATGGATATGATCCTCCCATTTCTTTGAATGCATCATCAAGTCATCTTGATAGTATTTCATAAACTCTCCTATACACCCATTGAATGCATGATCTATGGCCCTTTGGAATGTGGCTCCAACATTCTTCAAACCAAAGGGCATTCTGGCATATGCCTATGTCCCCCACGATGTGATAAATGTTGTCTTTTCCCTATGTTCCTCAGCCACCAAGACCTAGTTATATCTAGAGAAACCATCCAACATGGACATGCAGGCCGATACAGTAATTTTTTTTAGAAGAAACTCCATATTAGGAAGAGGAAAACTATCCTTTATGTTTTCTTTATTAAGGTCTCTGAAGTCAACACACATCCAGATTTCCCTAGTCTTTTTTCTTACAATCACGGGATTTGAAATCTAGTATGAATGTCTGATGGGATAAATTATCCATGCCTTCTATAAGTTTTCCAATTCAATTTTTACCAGAGGTTTTAGCTTGGGACTCATCATCCTTATTTTTTGTTTCATTGATTTTGCTTATTCCCTCAAAGGAATGATACGATGGAATAAAATTTTATCGTAAGCTTTCAAATCATCATAGCTCCAAGATAACACAAAAATATATTCCTTGAATAAGGAAATATATTGGTCAACATTTTCAGTGGTGCAATCAACGCCAAAGTTAACATATTTCGGGGAATTGTCAGTTCCAATATTGATGTTTCTGGTTTCTTTCACTTTTCAAACTGAAACTTCTTTAAGGATATTCTTGGCATGATAGTCTTTTGTAAAGAAATATTCATGTTGTATACAATCTTTTGGGAAAACAAACAAGTGATTGTATTCTTCATCATCATCATTTAACAAGAAAATTTACATGTGTTCATCATTCTCAAATACTTGCAAGTACTCAACGTTATTGGGCACGTATGGTCAAAAAGATCTTTCTACCTCGAAAGATATTTTTCTTTGGACATCGTCTAGGTTTGAAAATGAGGCCGCCAAGTCTAGTGAATCAACCTTGTGATTCTTGTCTCTTGGAATGAAAGAAATGTTGAAGGAACTGAAAGATTCCATCAATCTATTAACTCTTTTGAAATACAACTTAAGTATTTTGTTTTTTATTTTATACCTCTGGGTAACTTGATTGATGACCAAATCTAAGTCTCCAGTTGCAACGAGATGTTCTATTTTCATTTCCTGTGCAACGATCATCCTATGAATAAAATATTCATATTCTTCCTTGTTATTTGTGCATGAAAACTCCAGTCTTACAACATGGGGATGCATAGTCTTACTTGGACCCAAAAGAACAATTCCAACTCTGTTCCCAGATTATGAATAGGCTTCACCGAATGACATCCTCCAGTAGCCTTCAAACAAACACTCTTGATTCCCCGCGCCTTGAATTTTCTCTAGGCTTTAGTTGTGCTCCATTTCTAGGATATCATAGTTTCCAATCTCGACATCTATATAATATTCCATCAATTCATTGTCCTTCTTCTTGAAAGAGAAGCGTTTTCTAGGTTCACAGGGAAATTTAATAATCATTCCCTCTTTTCCTAGTAGCATCATACAACTTCCATTGTTCATTATATATCCATCGATCATGGATTTCTAGTCTCTTCCCAGCAGAACTCCATATGCTGGAGGAAGTTCTACCACAATAATGTTGAAAACTGTAATGATATGGGGGCCTGTTGTAATCCAAGCATAAAAATACTTGATTTCTTCGTACACTGGCACTTTTCTAGAATCAATCACATATATGCTTTCACCAGTTTCATAATACTTAGTGAAAATCATGCCCAATGCCTCCATGACTACAAGTGGAATTATATTATTTTTCGTGCCATTGTAAACTAAACAATTATGTAGTGCAACATCATGATTTTCAATCGAGATATAGAAGGGAGGAATTTTACCTCTCAGCTTGGTAGTTGACAGCCTATGGCTTTGTTTTGGACTGGTAATGACAACTTCAACTCTTTCATATGGATCATCCAATAACTTCAAAATATTATGTCTTTGTTGGGGAATCGTCACCACTTCCGTAAACAGAAAATTTATCCTCAATTTACTTAGTTCCTCCAGGACATTATACATCATTTGAGTGGAGCTTGACGTCAGGTGTTACATTTTAGTTCGATTTCCATTTATCACTTTCTCATTTGACACTTTTTCATTTGTTTTTTTCTTTTTTTCATTTTGTTTTTCCTTATCAGAGTCTCCTTGGTTCTTGGGTCTATTTAAAAATCCTCTTGTCTGAGCGATGTTTTCTTGCAAGTTGGGATCGTGGTCGCCCTCTCCAAATATATACATGGACATATCACATCTGTTCATTTGCATAGGTTTAGAGATTTCATCAGGTGAGTAATCATTTTCTTACTCAATTAATTGCTCGTCATAGACATCATCCAAAACAACCGTGTTTGGAGTAGGTTGTCTCGGAAACCTTAGTCTTTGTGGGTTATTCGTGTTCTCAAACCTCACTTTGTTTTCAATGGGAGGGTTCCTCCTTTACTCAAGGATTGGAATTCTTAGGCTTGACATGATGTAATTATATCCCCTTCTTATTCTGGTTATCTCGTTTTGCATTTGTTTGATGGTTCTATTCATTTGTGCAATTTCAATTATTTGCTTGGTTTCCTACACCTCCATAAGGTCAATATTCACATCAGTATGGTCCCCTTGAAAACTCCTCGTCCTGCCATTTTAATCTAAGCCACTCGAGGCTTTAATTCCTCATTTTTTATTGATCTTGAAGCTCCTTGGTTATCAATACTTAATCCTCCCAGTTTCCTTTGTACTCTTCCCAGTATAATATCGGGTTTGACACCAGTTTCAATCATAGTTTCTTCCATATCAATAGATTTAGTCATTGCCTCCTCTAAATTATCCATTTGGGATGTTCTGATGGCATATTTTACATTCAGCAGAATTTCATTCTTATAACAATCGAGAATGATTGGGTCATTTGGTATTTTATCTTCTGGAATTCTATTCAAGGTCTTATTGAACCTGAGATTAAAATCTCATATCCTTTCGTTCTTCCTCAACCCAATCTAGGTGAAATCGGTGAAGAGGGTATGGTAATCAATTGGAGAGGAAAACATAGTTAGGAACAAAGCTTCAAGGTTGTTAAATGAGTGAATGGATCTACTACGAAACGTTGTATACCATTCATATTCTCTTTCTGATAAGGTTTGCAAAAACAACCCTGCCATGACATTGTCATATTCAACATGGTGAATGTCACAAACATAAGTGCAGATGCCTCTTTACATCGATTGCTCTATTTCCAGAAAATTCCTTTAAGGTTCCCTTAGGGAGAACATGGAGCTCATGTTTCTCACTTATAATATTAAGAGGGGAATATCTTACCCTCCTTCTATTTTCAAATCTTGGGATTCCTTGATTTCTTGCAACATGTCTTCCACCTCCTTTTCTCTCCTCATTATGCTCGTCTTAGGGTTGTTAATATCTGGATTCCATGTCTAGAGAGATTCCAGGAATAGGCTTTTCACTTCTAAAAGTAAATATTTTCTTTCTTTTACTTTTGGTAATGGGTCCCTTGTATTCGTCCAGCTTCAATTATGACCTTGTTCTTGTGCTACTCTATCTAGTCTTTGATTTCTTTGGTCTTGTCGTTCTTCTCTCCTCTGTCTCTGGAGGATTTCTCTTTATTATTATTGGACCAAGGTTTTCCATGAAATTTCTAAATATTCACGAGTCTGGGACGTTGATATTACTAAGTTGTATAACTGATGTCAAATTCTTCATTGATTATTCAATCCAATTTCCAAATGGGGTTGATTACCCTAGGGAAAAGTCATATATTATTTCAAAAACATTGGTCTAGGTTTTGAATTTTTATCTCATGTCCCCAATATGGTTTCCAAAAATGTCGACGCTTGAATTTGTTAGGACTGAAATGACAACCTCACTACGATGTGAATCCCCCTACATTTTTATAGAGGTGGTACTCCTCTTTTGATTTTCTTGAGATTTTTAAATATTCAAATGTTGTACTTGACAGAAGTACACCGCAGTAATTCAAAGAAACAAAAATATTAAAATAAACTAAAGGGGAAAATGATTTTTTTTTCTTTTAAAGAAAATTTCCTGAGAAAGGACTAGGAACCGAACACATTCACACATTTGAAGCAAATAAGAAAAATTTCCTCACATCCATCATAGTTTAAGATAGAGATTTTTTATCAAGTAAAAATAAAAAGAATATGATCCACATGCATAAGAGAAATTTAAAAGAGTGGATATGTGGGAATCTCAATTAAATATAATGATAGATCAACCTCAAATACTTTATATTATGAAAACAGGGTTGCAAAGCACAGTCGAGATTGTTCTCGAAGTAGTTCTCATGAAATTTCCAAAAATATATAGTTTATTACTTAATCTTAAAATTGTAAATGCGCTTATCTTAAAGACTGGGATTGGGACTCTTGCAGACCATTAAGAAAATAAATAAATAAAATAATCTTTTAGAAAGAGTACAGTGGGCGCTGGAAAGATAAACAAGACTTGGTAAGAAGAACAAAGGAGTTATCAGTCTTTGGTTAAACCTTTCTAGTGAAAGAGGTGGAATAACTGGATAAAAGAATTGATAAAGAAAGAAGAATCTGATCAACGTAAACATACTATGATGGTCGCTCGTGTTTTCATTTTCTTGCTGATATCCTTTTAACATTTTCATCATCGGTTATAGGAACCATCTCAGTTTCTTCTTTCTCTTCATGTGTCAGTTTTCAGATAGCCTTCTTCAACCACTCTTCGATGTAATTTTCCATAGGTGCCACGTTGATTTCATGCCAGATTTTGATATTGAACAACTCACCCTCCAAGTCATGGAGATCAACATGTAATATTTCTTCAATATCCTATTTTTTATGGACTAATCTACTAGCCAATTATCTATGGTGTTCTCATCATATACAACTATGCCATAGAATTTTTCAATTGATAATCCTTTAAAATTCTCAACCTACTCATCAAACCATTGTTTTGTTAGGAACAATGAGTTGAGGATAAACTTGGGATATTCGACCTTGTTAGTTCTTTTGGCTAGGTCCACCTCCATGAGCCTTTTGAATAGATCTTCTCTCTTTGTTATGGCTTGGCTGCATGCCCAAACGATGTTGTTCAAGTTCTTTATTTTCTCTTTCCAGCAAGAATTCAGTTGCTTGATCCGACTTGGAGAGGGAAGGTCCTCCTCTCTTCTCTTAACCTCTCACATTTTAGTAAATTTAATACCAAAGGGTACCACTACATTAAGGTAGAAACCTTCTTCCTTTTTTAGATCCGCCTTTATATATTCAAGGAATGCATGTGCCCTCGAGACAAAATAAATCATGCTCTTTGAAATTTTCCAAGATTTTGTAATCAGTGCCATTATTTTCTTGATATTATTCTCCATGTAAATATTGGATGATGTGAGTAAGATTGAGGATCCTTTTATTCTGGTTGTGGGTGTGGTAGGTCCGACAACTTACAAAGGGATGGCAAGGAGTCGAAGAGGCATCGAAGTCTCTTCAAGTTCCTTAATCCTTTCCTTCAACTTTGTATTTTATGCTTCAAGACTGCCAATGGAGTCCTCCGATGCATCATCAGTGGCTCTATGGATTCTGGATACATGGGAAGGCCACATATTCTTTAGGTTAATCTCTGAATGAGATTTCCCCTTTTTATTCTTCGCATCACTCTTCTTAATAATTATTTTTTTAGACTCGTTGTAAAAGAAAACACTCTGAACCACAAATGACTCTTCTTCATCAAATATCTCATTCTCAATAATTTTGAATGATTGGTTCTGGTGATCCGTGCCTCCTAGCTGGTCAATGTTAGGGAACATCTTCTCAATGTCAACTTCGAGCTCAATGTCTCCTCCTCTGCCTGAACTATTGTTGGTTACCTTCTTAGATGGATGGGTTGTTGGAGCACTTCTCTCAGGTGTTGAAGTCTTGGGAGTAACAGTTGGGGACTAGGAACTCTTCTCGTTGGGACCTTTTCCTCTCTATTTATACAATTCATTGGTACTGAGTATTGTCTCTATGTCACCAGCAATGTGGGTAGGATTACCCAGGGTATTATCTTCTTCTTCTCCTAGAAATATATGGATAAAGGAAATGCTAAAACTCACTGTTAACATATGCTCCACAAATATTCCATTAGGTTCAAACCCTCTAATATTTTAAGCATACTTGATATTCAAGTTGTGGAAGTGGCTAGCAAATTCGTCAATTTTCTTCATATTTCTGAATACAAAATCCCCAACTTTCCAAGGCAATGGTATAAATTTCTTTTTTCTTTTTTCATGAAAAAAGTGCAGCCAAACGTTATATTTCCTAGAAACATCTGTGACAAACATTCTTTTAGATACATGGGATGGAAGAAAGGAAGGATTTTCGTTAGAACTAAAAATCCTGATGACATTGTAATTCTCCATTTGTTTGAAAGTCCCCTTTCTATCCAAGAATTTACTATCTTGAGCGAATATTCTTGGGGTATCTCGTCCAAACAATAATCCTTTAAAAACCGAGACGAAGTCATTGAAAACTTCATAAAAATGCAGGGAAGCTTTGTTCCTCCATAACACTTGGTACCAAAAGGTCATAGGATCGAATTCATAATTCACCTTTTTGCATATAGATAATTTAGGAAACTGGCAACAATGTGCTATCGCGAAAACCAAATAAGAAGACATAAATAATTTCTTATCCTTTTTATATTGAGACAATTGGGAAAATATTTCAATGGAAATCAACCTTCCCCAATCGAAAATGGCCTTCTCATTGATGGTAAATTATAAGATGTAAAGAATCATACAGTAAATGCTAGTAGTATTTTCTTGGCCCATAATTCTAGTAAATAACCAGACAATTTCTAGAAATGGGTTTTTGAACAAGCTGACCTACAGTCTGGTAATATCCTCAGGGATGGAAATGAGATTCTCCAAGAATTCTAGTAAGAGATCTAGGCTGTTGTCATGTTTTTTCAAAAAGTCTCTGCAATCTTCACCTTTGAAGGAGATCATTGGATCTAGGAGTCTCAGCATCTTACGAAATACTTGAGGTGAAAATATAATGGGAGAATGGTCCTGGAGTGGAATTATCTGTTGGCTTCATATATATTTCTTGGTTCACCAGGCAACCAATTCCTTGCAGTCAAAAAATTCTGGAACACAGTCTGCACACACAATTTCGAACGTCCAAATTAGTTCCTTCTGAGAAGAAGGGGATGAATAATAAGAGTATGCTCTAGACCACTGAAAATTCTTATATTCTCATCCGAAAATATTCAAGGTATCTCCATAGAACTGTTGTCGAGCTGCTGCTGCCATAAGTTGATGAGAGTGTTTTTTTTATCCAGATAATCTTAGAAATGGGTGCTTGAGAGATAATATATAATATTCCACAAATCACTCTTTAATGTGGTTTAATGAGGAAGTTCCTCGAGCCCTTATCCTATTAATGAAAACATTTTTCGGACCTGTATAATGAGTTATTAGCATTGCACCATACTAAATGTGCATTGGGAAAAGTGTGAAGGTGTCGAGGATGGACATGAGTGGAATAGGATTTGAGACTTTTATTTACCCTCTAACCTGGGAACATGCCAACCTACGAATGGATAAGGTCGAAAAATGGCTAAGTGTTGTGAGGTGATCAAATGGAATCAACATAGGAGAAATGAGATGCTTGGAAGCTCAGGGAGTCCGGGGATCAAAATGTAGATCACGGATCTTTTGGATGCAAAATGTATATCATGAAACATGGGATATGAGAGTTCGACCCTGCCAACCCGGGAACCCTCGCTTGCAAAAACAACTAAGTATGGGATAATTTGGCGATCGAGCAGACTTGATATGTGATAATGTGGATTGGAGATGAGGATTCACGAGAACTAGAAAGGGAGAATAAAAGGGGAAAAGGAAAAGGGGAAAATGGGTAAGTAAAGAAAAGGGAAAAGAAGGGAAGAAAATAAGCTGGGAAAATAGAAAAGAGGAGCGAAAGTTCGGAAGCAGGAATTGATCATAGTAGCGCCCTATCCCACTATCAGCCTGCATACACTTTCATAAATTAGGAGTTCTGAAACTTCAACCTTCTGGCCCTTCAAACCATTTCTACCTCTATCACATCCACTTATTATCATGTCACTGTACTTTTCATTTCACTTCCCAATTTGTATCATAACCAATCACAAACATATCTATGTCATCCAAAAAACTATGCATGTTCCTCATGCATACATAAATACATCTCTCAAACAAAACAAAACTGAACTACTCAACCAACAAGCTACCATATTCAGACATCAATACAACCATACAAAGAATTCCTCAATCATTTACCATACGATGATAAAATATAAGCATGAAGAAAACATATAACCATACCATATCTTCTATAGCAGATCTGAACCAATAGACCATTGTTTTGGGAACTTTATTCAGACTTTAGGAACCTGGCACCAACACTTTCTCAAGCTTCTATGGTTTTTTCCTCATGTACTCTCCCTATTATAATTCCATCCCGTGTATGTATGAACCCTATTATATTGATAGATCGCGTACGTATGCACCCTATTACACTATTATCTCGCATACATCTCAAAAACTATGGTTTTTCAGTATTTATGAAACTTTGAAACTTTTTTTGTCAATACCTCAGACTTATGGAACTTCTGATGCGTCCATGAGTACCTACAATGAATCTTCAACCAAGAATAGATCTTCAATATGTTTAAGAGATAGACACACATAAGATACCCTTGCTCTTTTATTTATACTTCTCCAAGTAGCTTCCTCATCCAACCAGCTCTAACCAACTTCCTTATTTTAGGGGCTAACCCGCTTCTAACCTCTTGTCCACTTCTAACCCACTTTATCCACTTCTAACCAACTTTGCTACAAATAGTGAATTCTCCAATTCTAGTTGCAACTGCTATATTTTTAATTGTTTTCTTGTTTCAGCCACTTAACCCATGAATAACAACTTTGACTTGTCAACATCTTCTAGGAGCTCCTAGAATAATTTTACTTCTTTGACCTTCTAGGGGCTTCTAAACAACAGATGAGGGTTCTCCAACTTCACAAGGCCATAACTCTCTAATCTCCAGGAGTTATGTGATGTTACACATATCACTGGAAATGGTATGACGAGCACTATCTATCTACAATAATCTCACTTACAAATTCATGGATATTCATTATAATATTCAATAATCAATCCTTGGGTTCCTTGACCACACATCTAGGATGACTCAACCACTTAACCATTTGGACTTCATGAAACATCTTCCCGTGAGGGATATCACCATAAGGGGACCACTTTGGAGTTCATCCATTTGGTACTTCTTGTCATCCATGACAATAAAACAATGACCAACCTTTACCTAATATTGCCTATACATCAATCCATGACAATACATCACTATGAGACCACTTGACATATTCGACATCAATTACATCTATGACAACATAGGCCATCAATCAATACATAAATGATACAATGACAAGACATCAACTCTTTATCATCAATCCTTTGACATCAATGACAACATAATGTAATATGTGAATGACTTGAAGAGGTCAGTTGCAACTCGTGATAAAAATCAATTCAAGACTCCAATTGGAGAACCGTGAGTTGCATTGGATCTGAAGAACTGGTTTTCAACCATGGGGTCCCCTCTGCTGCCATTCCATCCACTAGAAAACCGTTTGTTGGAGTATCTCCAGCACTAGGGTGTTGGTCAATGAGGCATAGTGAAATTTTTTAAGAGGGGGTCAGTTTTCAAGAACACTGTGTCGGGCATTTGTGGATAGTGTATTTGTGTGGGCCTTGGCCAAATAGACTTATGGGAGATTATAGAACTTCGTTATACCACTCAGTTTGTATTTTATGTGCTGGGACCAAATTGTCCACATGTCCCTGAATGGATTGAAGAGGCAGGTTGCAACTAGTGATAAAACTCAAACTAAGACTTAGATGGGAGGACCATCAATTGCATTGGATCCAAAGCACCGATTTTCAACTAGGGGGGGGATCCACTATCATTTCGTCCATTGGAAAACCGTTTGTTGGAGTATCTTTGGAACTAGGGTTTTGGTCAATGAGGCATAGTGCAATTTATGAAGAGGAGGTCAGTTTTCAAGAACACTGTGTCGGTCATTTGTGGTAGTGTATTCGCATGGGATTTGGAAAAATAGACTCGTGGGAGCTTACAAAAATATGTTATGCCACTCGCTTTGTATTTTATGCCCTCAGACCAAATTGGCCACATGTCCTAGAATGGCTTGAAGAGGTGAGTTGCAACTCGTGATAAAATCAAACCAGGACTCAGATGGGCGAACCGTGAGTTGCATTAGATCTGGAGAACTGGGTTTCAACTAGAGAGGGACCTCCACTATCATTTTTTCCATAGAAAAACCATTTGTTGGATTATATCCAGCACTAAGGTTTTGGTCAATGAGGCATAGTGCAATTTCTGATGAGGGGGTCGATTTTCAAGAACACTCTGTCTGGAATTTGTGGGTAGTGTATTCGCGTGGGCCTTGGAAAAATAGACTTGTGGGAGCTTATAGAACTATGTTATGCCACTCGGTTTGTATTTTATGCCCCCAGACCAAATTGGCCACATTTCCTTGAATGGCTTGAAGAGGTGAGTTGCAACTGGTCATAAAACTCAAACCGAGACTAAGATGGAAGAACCGTCAGTTGCATTGGATCTGGAGCATTGGATTTAAACTAGGGGGCCCCTCCACTATCATTCCATCCACTGGAAAACCATTTGTTGGAGTATCTCTGACACTAGGGTTTTGGTTAATGAGGCATAGTGCAATTTCTTAAGAGGAGGTCATTTTTCAAGAACACCGTGTCAGGCATTTGTGGGTAGTGTATTGACATGGGACTTGGAAAAATAGACTTGTGGGAGCTTACGAAACTTTGTTATGCCACTCTATTTGTATTTTATGCCCCCAGACCAAATTGGCCACATATCCCTGAATGGCTTGAAGAGGTGAGTTACAACTGACGATAAAACTCAAATTGGGACTCGGATGGGAGAACCGTCTATTTCATTGGATCTTGAGCACCGTGTTTCAACTAGGGGGGACCTATACTGTCATTCTGTCCACCGATAAATTGTTTATTGGAGTATCTCTGACACTAGGGTTTTTCTCAATGAGGCATAGTGCAATTTCTGAAGAGGGTGTCGATTTTCAAGAACAATGTGTCACGCATTTTTGGTTAGTGTATTCACATGGGCCTTGGTCAAATATACTTGTGGGATATTATGGAACTCTGTTATGACACTCGATTTGTATTTTATTCCCCTGGACCAAATTGGCCACATGTCCCTGAATGACTTGAAGAGGTGAGTTGCAACTCACGATAAAACACAAACCGAGACTCAAATGAGAAAATTGTTAGTTGCATTGGTTACGAAGCACTGGGTTTCA
>SNQJ01S0061815.1:74249-112670 GCA_010110895.2 Picea sitchensis | reverse complement strand
TTCGTAAGGCCATAACTCTCAAACCAGGAGGAGTTATGTGACATTCCACATACCACCAGAAATGGCATGACAAGCACTATCCATCTAGGATAGTTTCACCAACAATTTACTTGATCTTCATCTCGTTATTCCTCATACAAGCACGGGTCCTCCAACCTTTCTTCTAGGATAACTCAATCCGTAAAGCGTCTTCCTGTGAGGTATTTCACCATAAGGGGAACACTTTGGAGTTCATCCATTTGTGGACCTTATCAATCATGATAAGACAATAATGAGTCATCTATACATTTTTGCAACAATGCATCATATACCAATGGAACCACATCGATCCATCTTCATCATGTATCAATGAAAATACATATTATATTACATAAATCATCAGTCAATCAATCCTTTGGCATCAATCAATCACATGAAATCAATCAATCAAACCATTGGCATCAATGACAATATGATCCAACAAAAGTCATATTCACTTAGAAATTCTAACCATCTGCTTTGCCTAGCATTTAGAGTTGGCTGATCAAATAAATATTTCAAACCATTATGGTATGTTCTAATCTCAAAACTTTTCCCCACGAGTTAGTGTCTCCATTTCCTCAAGGCATGCACTATGGCTTCCAACTCCAAATCATGAGTGGCATAGTGTCTTTCATGCTCCTTCAACTTCCTTGATTCATAACATATAACAAACCCATTTTGATTGAGGACTCCACCAAGTCTCTCTTTACATGCATCTATGCATACAATGAAGTCTTCATTTGGGTCTTCAATCCTTAGTATTGGAGCACTTGTTAATAATTGTTTCAAGTGTTGGAAATTCCTTTCACAATCCAATGTCCATTGAAACTTCACACCCTTTCTTTGCAAGGAAGTGATTGGGTGTACAATATTTGAAAATCCTTCAATAAATCTCCTGTATTAGCCTACAAGGCCCATGAATGATCTGAACTCCATCACATTCTTTGGCACTGACCATTCTCTAATGGCTTCTATCTTCTCAAGATCCACTGTTATCCCATCCTTTGAAATGATATGTCCCAAATAATGAATTTGCTTATGATAAAATGATTACTTGCTCAATTTGGAATACAACTGATGCTCCCTTAATACTTGCAACACCATTCTCAAATGATGCTCATGATCTTGTTCTGACTTAGAGTATATAATAATTTCATCCAAAAAGAAAATGACGAACTTGTATAAATATTCTCAAAAAACACCATTCATTAAACACATGAAAACAACTGGTTCATTTGACAACCCAAATGGCACCACTGTGAACTCATAACGACCATACCTTGTCCTGAAGGTGGTCTTTCTGATATATTCCTCTTTAATCCTTACCTGATGGTATCCTGACCTGAGATCTATCTTTGAAAATATCTTTGCATCCTTCAATTGATCAAAATGATCATCAATCCTTGGCAAAGGATATTTGTTCTTTACAGACACTTTATTCAACTGTCCAAAATCAATGCACAATCATAATGTTCCATATTTCTTCTTCACGAACAAGACTTGGGCACCCCAAGGTGACACACTTGGGCGTATATACCCCTTCTTCAAAAGTTATTCAAGTTGCATTTGCAACTCCTTCAACTCTGGTGTACTCATTCTAAAAGGAGTCTTTGACACTGGAGCTGCTCCGGGCATTAAATTTATAGAGAAATAAATATCTCTCTTTGGGGGTAGTCCTGGTACCTCCTTGAACACATCTTCAAAATCTTTTAGGACTGCAAAATCTTCCAAATTTNTAGTCAAGTATTTCTTTTCAAAATACTTCTTGAATTCCCTCCAAGTGACACTTTTCTCTTTAATGTGATGCACCTGCAAAAGTTGATCCCACCACATGGATGACTTTCCCTTGAGTTGATAGATGGAAATTATACCTTTTGCATGAGAAGAATAATTATGCAATTGAAAATACTTTCTCATGCCTAGCAGCCATGTCTCTGCATCTTCATCCTTCTTGTGCTCACCATCAAATGTAGGAGGTTTGATTTTATTCATTTCTTCTCATAGATCATCCACCCCAGACCCATTATGCTTCCTGACAGGGAATGGACTTGAGATTCTATGTGCTCTCTTATTGGAATGCCTCGAGGAGTGGTGGTGATGTCTGTTAACACTTCTGGTTCTTCTTTTCTCATCAGGAGACCTATGACTTCCTAATTTGCTTGAGCCACTCTCCTTATCCAATTTCTTTTCTATTATGTTCAAGCTTTGCAATAAATTCATGTTGAAGTCATTCCGCTACTCCTTGGCTCTCATAAGTCTTTCATTATCATCTTTATGGATTTTGACATCCTTCTGCAAATTTTTAATGGTCTCTTCCATATTCATGTTTCCATACCTTCCTTCTCCATGTCCATTGGAGTTTGTTCCTTCAATGCCCAAATGGACATACATCCCTATGATCTCATCCTCCTGAATGTAAGTCCCTTGTTCCTCCTCCATTACTATGGAATCTATGTTGATCTTGATCTGATATAGTTGTTGTTAAATCTGCAAAAAGTGCATCCAACAAAACTTTTTCAAGCTAATTGTTTCAACAATTCATGAAAATATGAACCCTTGTGGTTCAATAATATATCAGAATTCTTTCTTCTGATTTACTAAAAAAATAAGTGCCCAGATCAATTTTCTGGATGGATAATTAGATTCCACTATCCAAAACCTTTCCAACGCCTTCTCCCATGTTCAATTCTGAGTCTCGAGAAAAAAGTTATGGCTATTTAAAAAAATTCCCATTAATTTTTCTGTTCATTTTTCAACTTGGCGCAAATCTGCACTGTAAATATGCATTTTTGCACCTACACCTTTGTAATTTTCGTAGGATCTCAATTGGGTTTCCTCATGTACATATTATGGACATTTTGTCTAAGTTTCACCTCATTCTGGGTTCCAGGCTGCTAGTTACAGCCTACTGAAATTCCAGACCAAAATACCATATTGTAACTAGTATGCTACAGGTACATTCTTTTCCATATTAAACACTTTTAACATGCCCAGAAATTTAATTCAGCTCTTGTAATGTCTTCTATGGTTCAATAAATTTCCATTGTCTTCTCTTGCGCCTCAATCCGATTCCAGAGCATAAACTTATGGCTCTTTGAAGTTATATGGGTCTTAAAATTTACCCTCCAATGTTTGTGTTGTAACTTTCTCATAAAAACTTCGTTTGACGAACAATTTACAGCATTAGAAATCTCTCTTCGAGATCTTTTATTTGAGTTGTAGAGACAAGGTTTGACTTGGCACACTCTGTTCTTGTGGTTTTTGCATTGCTAAAAACGCTCTTAAGAGCCTCAAAAACGTGCTGCAAAAAGATGATGTTCAAATGATATAAAACGTCGCAAAAAATCAATGATTTTCTGTTGTTGTTCACCCTCCAAACGACTTTACACACACAAATTTCAGTCTGTGCACTTGTATTTACCATTTGTAGCAACACCACAAGGTAAATCATGCTTTGCACACCTATATCCATTGTGTATCACTTCTCTATCGCGCCAATATCTTGCGCGCACTACTTTTGTGTCGCGTGCCAATATCCACTGCACGTAGTTTCAGTTCTTGCACTATTACCTGTTGCGTGTAGTTTTTGTATCACGTTTTGATATTCTGCATGCATTATACTCTACGTGTTGCACCATGCCAGATTTTAGTACGTCTCCACCGCGCACCATTAACTAAATTGTCGCGCGACAACATGTACCCACATTGTGTGCGCACCAACAAAACTCCTCTGCGCTCTGCCAACACTACGCACACCATGCACATCATTATTATGTGTGTGTGCACCGCGCAATGCTAAATTTAGTGTGCACTCCTGTACACCAAAAATTTTTCTCACGGCGTCGATATTTAGCGTGCACACCTGCACACTAAAATTTTCCCATGCGCACACCTGCACACTAACATTGTTTCCGCGCGGCATCGAAATTTAGTGTGCGCACCAACACGCCAATATTTTTCCACGCGGTGCCAAAATTTTACCTATCACAATCTTTTGACTGTGCATCATGTACTTTTAGTGCACCCTCCTGTGCAGACTCATTTTTATGCGCATCAATTCCTTATGAATTCCGCTGCAGAAATTGGGGCTTTTGCTTAACGTTTTCCCCAATTTACCATAGACATTTTGCAACCATGAATTTTTTTCAATTTCACCCTGATAACACCAACTCAACCTCTGTAACAACAAATCGTTGTGGGTTAACATTTCTGGAATGAATTTCCCCAAAAATCAATTCACGAATTGAGAATTTTGATTACAAAATTTGCTCCATCTATTGTGGCTTCACTGTAACTTCAAATTCGACCAATTTTGGGTCTGCGTTTGTTAGAACAGATATTAACGCAATAATACCTTACCACATGGCCGAATATCTTAATTTTCCCATGAAGTTAACAACCGAAATTGGGGATTTTTCCCAATTCCGCCCAATTGTTGTTGTTTTTTACCATGGACGCTCTTCAACTCGAAATTTGTCCATTTTGAAATTAATCCTCTATGAAATTCACTTCACTCAACTTCCTCAGCCCATCCAGGCTCAGTGTTGAAAACTGAAGCTCTGATACCATATTATAACGTCCCTAGCCATCCATGCCAGGCCATGCTACGCTAGAGAACTCTTATGTTCTCTCTGTGGAACATACTGTGACATACCCAACATCCAACTGAACTATGCAACATAAATTTTTCTAACTACATGAAATTAAAATATATACAAACAGATCTCTTGTAGAAACATATATATAAAACTTAAGCCTACAATACATCTGTAAATGCATGGATTATCATGGAAATAACAGTAAACGTATACATGCAGCATATGCAACAATACCCATAAATATAAACACATTTATAACTGCACATATGATAACCCATAAAAATAAGCACGTAAATAACAATGCAACATGTAAATTTATCACACAATTGGCACTTATCTTGGTAAGAATGTCACCAACTACGTGCAGACCTTCCACAAACCTCCCAGCCTTAGACCACACTGTTCATCACTCTCAATAGTGAGTCACCCCCGAGCTGGAACTAAACTCCACCCGGGTAAAGGGATTCCTACTAGGCTAAAGGTTCATAGGCAACAAGAAAGACTCTGTCTCAGGTGCCAACTCAAACTAACAATCTACAGTCCCTCATTCCCCACATTCCTGTCCCACCCAAGAAGTGTGCCCCATCTCTTCTCAACTGTCCTTCGGCTGTCCCACTTCCTTTCCGGGCTTCAGCAACAAGTCAGATAGGAAGTCTCAAAGCACTGTAATTGTAGTTAAACACCTTCGGGAAATCAATTCCCATCAATTATCTCACCCAGAGAGAAATTTATCATGGGCCTGACAGCCCACCTCTTCAATATCCCATGGGCCTAACAACCTACTTCTTCATTCCATCTCCCAAGCTAACCAGCTACACGAACACAAAATGGCTATGGATATAGGTTCAGGTACAGTCATCAAGATACAAAGGTATAGCTCAATGGGTGTATGCATGCTCATGGAGAATTGACTAGATCACTGAATGATGGAAGGAATGATGGATAGAATGATGGAAAAAACCCCAAAATGAACTAAGTCCCCACAATATGTATGCATGTCCCCAACTTGACACTTTTCATGTTGGGAGCTACTTTGGCCCACGTGTCCCCAACTTTAGAACTTAGGATAAAATAATTATCCATACTTTATGATTTAAGAAATATTAATATAATATTCCTTTTTGGTTTAAGCTCCCTAGATTATCCCTTTTCCTTAACTTTTAGGCCCCTCCCTTTCCCTAACCAGTGGATTTTAGTCCCCCATCTCTTTTATCATGGTCGGTCTGTGTGCAACAATGTATTTTAACATCTAGGTTCTCCGGCCTAATCAAAACATAAGAATCCTAGCTTATAATAACTAGCTCACCATCCTATAAAATGTAGCATATACACAAAAGGCTCCCTGGCCTCAAAATTGTGCACTCTCAAGTTGTTGTGCATGGTATCCAGGAATGTGCACACTTCATCATTTTACTGCACAGTACAAGCGTGCATTATGCCATGAAATGTGCATACAAGATGATATCAAACAACTCACCATCTTAAGTACATTTGCATTTACATTTACAAGTGGGTTCGGCCTAGGCATATTACAAGATGGAGTTTTCTTTAATTTTTTCAGAATCCTTAAAATTGAAAACACCGACGAGCATTAACTAATCTGGGCTCGATAAAAATCCACAAAATAGTAGTAGTTAGGGTTATTTTTATAATAAAATGGAAGTGGAAATAGAAGCAATGATCATCTTGGTTCCAAAAAGAGGAGGATTATGAATCTCAACATGAGGTTGTCCAGCTACAGAGTACCTTCTTGTTACATATCTTGGAGCCCAGTCATTGAATTCTTTTGCCTCATTTTTTTACTTCCGCTGCAATTTCAGAGTTTTTGTACCAGTGTGTTGTTTGTTGTTTTACCTATATGGTCCTACAACAGAATAAATTCACATGTTTTCCTCCATAAGCAGTAGAAGATGCCAGTAATCACTACAAAATGAATCCTACAAAGTTCTAGTCTACATAATATGCCACCAGGTACCTTATGCAATTTTCATTGGGTACCGAAATTCGCCTTTGTGTTCATATGGTACTACACAAGTCTCTGTGTTGTTCCGATACTGCAACAATATTCACCTCTATGTTCATTTGGTACTGAGGAAGAAGGCATGTGTTGGTCTGATACTACAACAATTTTCTGTAGTGGTCCAGTACTAAGCTATGATCCGGTACTGGTGATGAAGTTTTGGTAATTCTTATTCTATACTCAAAGGTTTCTCTGCTTGATACAAATGTTTCAGGTAATAACAGGTATAAGCTCACTATTTTATCCTGTTTTATTAAAGAATCATACTAATTGTGTACTAGATGTGTGGTTACTCTCATGCATCCTCCTTTCCTCAATTATTAGAAATTCCCTACCATGACCTTCTGAAATCTCGAGGTTATTTCCTACTAAAGAAATCATTCATATGCACTCGAATCTTTTGATGGGTTGGTCATAATATGTTAAGAGTATGAAGTAATTATACCTTTAATAGGACCAATTCCATTTTCAAACACTCTAGTCAAATACCTCTACTCATATAGTGAATAAACATCATAGTGCCATGATCCAACATCACACCGTGTGAATGATTTATTTAAACCACGCCTTAATTCATGTCAAATACATGATTCTTTTCTAGTCACGATGACGTCAAACGGTTGAATAACTGTGAATTTTGGTCACATCAACCATATCTCTTGTAATCATTGCCCAACATCTCACACAAAACTCCATACGATCTTTTAAGTTATTCATGGATATGACTTACCTTACCTCTCCTTCATTACCACTGATTTGACCATTGTAATTTGAATTCCAACTTATAAACGCTCCTGTGGATGGCTTCGCCATACAAATGAGCGTTATTTACCCATGATTTTTTCATACAATCTCCATTCACACTATGCTCTATCCCTTCATACCGTTTTCACATGCTATCCCCTTCTGGCACTCTATCGCGGGCTACTTTGTTCTAGTACAAAACCCTCGTTCTTTGTCCTGTGACCATATATGCTAGTAGACTTGCTCTGGAGCCAGCATGGGGGTTCATAGACACTAACCAGTGTTCCAATTATACATGGAGACGCAGGAATACCAATATTGCAAATAAAATTTTGAGCGGGTTGGCTGGGTTCCATTTTTGGAAAAATTCGAAGGCCATCATGAGGGGGTATCTCGTGCCTTTTCTCATACCTATGATGGTGATAGTGTTCAGTTGGGGGAATTTAAATTGACAATAACAGAAGCCGCCATAGTGGAAGCTATAGGATTTCCTTCCTCTGGAGAGAAATATTTTAAGGGGGTGATCGTCGACAGAAGGCTTTGTCATAATCTTCTAAAGCCAGAACACCAGGATCCCGATTGGACCAAAGGGATTCCCCAAAGTTGTATTAAGGAGGAGTATGGGACAATTCTCATCATCCTTCAGAGTTTTCTCACCTGTGAAGGAAGGTATGTCATGAATTTATTATATCACTTAAAGCTTATGTTTCATTTTGAAGGAGGGCCAGGAATTGACTTTCCCCATTTCCTCTGGATGAGTCTAAACAAAATGGTGAGACGAGTTAAATCAGCATCCAAGAAACCTAAAACTAGTCTCTACCACCATGGGTTAATGAAGTTATTGGTTGCCCATGCATTGAGAAAACAAGGGAGTAGTTGGAAACAACTCCTTCAACAAAACTTTGCTCAAGATGGAGTTTATAAATCTATATAAGAACTTGAAACAAAGGCATGTAGTGAGGAGTCAGGCAGAAAACTAAAGAATAGGCAAAGAAGAGAGAGGAAGACAAGAAGTAAAGGGGATTCTATTTCACCTAGTTCATCCAATCGTGTTGATAGGTTGGACAAGGATAAGTCCGTTACGACAGAGGATCCTACTACATCCAGGAAGGAGAGGTCCTCCCAATCTAAGGAACCAAGTCCATCTTCGAACCCTAAAATTCAATTTCCATGAAGTGAGAGGGGAAAAAGGAAGAAATATGGTCAAAATGAAGTTTCATATTGTGCCCCTGAGACAACTATTGAGTTTCCTCAAGAGTTGGTTAGTAAGTTGGAGAAGACTCCTGAAGTGAAAATTGGAAGAAGGGGGAAGCTTAAAATGAGGAATGTGCATAAATAGCCAACTCTTGTATCTACACCTCCAACCCCTAAGGTAAAAATGAGGAGTGTACATAAACATAATACTTCCATAACTGCACTTCAATCCCCTAGAGTAAAAATGGAGAAGGTGCAAAAGAAGCTAACTCCATATTTTACACCTCAGTCCTCTAGGATAAAAACAAAATATCTGTAGGAACAACAGGTTATGAAATATACATATGCACCTACAACAAATAAGAGAAAATTGTTTGGGGAAAATTCTACTCATGTCAGTACATCTAAATAAGCCTCGCATCCAGTGCATAGAACTACAAGAATCATGGATAAACAGATAATAATTCCACATGTGCCTTCTTTTCAAGATGATCCTATTGATATTCCGACTTCTCCATAGAAGGAAAGTTTCTATGGAGCAACGATTAGTGAGACCGAGGAGTTAGTAACATAGACCTTAAAAGGTTTAAGAAAGGAGGTGGAAGCCCGAGGGGAGGTAACTGAGAAAGAAACCATATCTAATCATGTCAGTTCCTTGAGAAAGCAGCAGTTGGTATTGAAAGTTGGGAAACTTACAAAACAAAATAAGAAGTTAAAACAAGAGGTTAAGTCAGAGAATGCACAATTGAAAGAATATAACTGAAGGTTACAGAATGTGCAAGAAGAAGCCTCTACTAATCTTAACAAAGCTTTGTGTTTGATCCAGTACATCAGGGTGATTAAAAAGGATCTTAAGGGTGAGGCCTCTAGTTTCAACATTCTACAACCACACAAATGATATCCAGCCAAGATGGAAGACAGTTTCAGTTTTGAAAAATTTTGAGTACCAGTTTCGACATTTTTGCATGAGAACATGCAATGACTTAAGCATGGGGGAATGTTGGGTCTCCATTTTGACACCCCTATTACCTTATATTATCCTCTATATTGGTCAATTTTACCTATGACATATGCATATTTTTTCTATTTCTTCCACAAACCTACCTTGTGACCTTATTCATATGCATAATGAGGTAACCTATGTTAAAAACATGATTTGTTTGATTTCTTAATTAATTGGGACTAAATGATTGTTTTTTATGCTTCTAATTACTTTGATTACTTTAAGCATCTTTCATGAAAATGATTTATCTCATCCGGTACTCATCTTCGAGATTCATCCAGTACTTCCATTGGTCTGGTACTGCAACATTTCAATTGTTTTATTCTAGTACTTTGCCTATTCCAGTACCAACTTTGTGGTGATCTGGTACCAAGATTTTTTACTCTGTTAGTCTGGTACTAAACCTGCTTCTATAAGATTGACGTTTTGAATGAGTACAATGGAAATGGCTCCAAGAAGTTGGTTGGCTGGAAGCATCCTTGGTTCATTTGAATACCACGATAGACTTCATCACTCATGCACTTTGTGTAATGAGGATGAAGTCCATTCCTTGAGATACGCTATGTTCATCAATTGTAATATTTTGTAAACATTCGTTGATTATCTTCATACTTTGATTATAATGGCTAACCTTCTTTAAAAGGGAAGCTGTGTAGATGATCGATAGGAGATAATATACATTTTTATGTTGGTAAATTGAATGTTGAATTACTAATTCACTCGTTTAATTGAAAGAATATGAATGCTAGTTTTTGCAATTCCTGGATGTGAGAAAAGTATCCATTATGTAACTTATTTAGAGCTACATTGTTGGTTTGGAAACGGCCCACCACCCCAACCAAGGTAAGTCTCCTTGTATATGTTTATGTGTGGAAATAAGTTAATTTCATGTGAGAGTGCAAATAAAATAATTGTGTATTGCAAATGATTATGAGTGCATGAAATTTCCTAAGTACAAAGTAGATCTCTAAATAGATACTTGTTGATTTTGGATCAGTGTGAATGAAAATATATACATTAAGTATAGTAGATGATTCTATTTATGTTTCTGTAGAGTGATATTTAGTCAACAAAATATGCGTAGATGTTTGGGATTGTTAGATTTGTTATTTTTCTGAATTTGGAAGTCTTAGTAATTGCAGTGTCCTCAATAGGTACAGGAACAATTAGACTTCATCTCTCACCCTTCATGCATCAATAATGAAGTCTTTTAATCATATTGATTGTCTCCTGTATTGAGGATGAAAGTTTTAATTGGAATTGATTAGGTCATGATTGGTTTGTTTCCAAGAGTAAATAGAGTGAATTGTCAATTGTTATGTGAATTCAATTTTTATAGGAAGCAGGGTCTCAGTTCATATTTTTATTTCGTGAGCCTATAATGAACATACTTGTTATCTAAGAAGGAACCTTTTTCAACCAAGTTTTTGCTTGATATTTTTACTATGAGCTTTATCTTCTAGTTTGAAGTTGTGTGAAGAATAGTGTTAAGATATTCCAAAAACACAGTATTTTGTTATTGATTGTTGCTTGATTGAGCTAGATAAAACAGACATAAATAGATTACCTATTTTCGACACATATAGTGTAACAAATATTTTGATTACGAATCCCGTATTGATATATAAATGAGTGAAATATACTAAACATATATTTACACCAACAAATGTTACAGGTGAACCAGACACAAAAACAGAGGAAGAAGAAGAAGAGCATCAAGAAGAAGGCCCATCTACTATGAAAAAGAAGAGCAAGGAGAAACAACATGTGTAGAGGTTGGAGTGAAAACAAGTCAAAGTCATGATAGTACTATTTCATGTACAAGAAGGAGTGATGATTCTCCCCCACATTCTAGGATACATTTAAAAATTGAGGTATGCAGATCATGATGTAGCCGACAAAGATAAATTCCTGTAATTTGAGCCACCCATATACATGGAAAGAAAAGGGGTCATTTTGATAGGAGCACCCATATTGCAACCAAAGTAGTAGAAAACAGGATTATACAACACATGGATAATGAATTTACTGGAGATCCCTCACTTTGGACGCGGCAAGGATGTGAATAACTGCATCAAACAATTGCTAGAATTAGTACATGGGGGAATTTTGTGGATGGACGGGACAATATCAATTGATGTTGATCTAATTGTGTAGATCACGGGTCTACCAACTGGTGGGGAAAATACTAAGCAATACTTAGATGATAAAACCAAGGATAAGACATTGGCAGAAGAAATAGGAACCGGGATAAGACATTGATAAGACTTTGGAACAGTGAGAGGGTCCGGGGGAATTATGATGAATAGGATCAGTGAACCTATGAAAAGAATGGAAACAAATCTCATGGTATGTAAATTATTAAGGAAGTGTCGCAAGGAAGAGGCACCAACATGGGTGATATAAATAGTCACACAATGTGTGAAGGGGTCTCTACTGAGTTGGAGTCCATACCTATTAAACCTGTTTCTCGACGATTGCAAAGATGGCCAAGATTTAGGGATGAAGTTCCATTACTCATCGTTGGTCATAATTATAATGTTGGTTGGATGGAGACACCCTAAATATAGTGCATTATTTCAAAGAAGTGGAAATTGCCATGCAACACAATATGCAACAATGTTGCACACTACAACTTCAAAAGACAGGAATGCCAACTCAAGCATATTTTTAATGTATTTGGAGGAAACAAGGGAGAAGGTAGAATAGACATGGATAATCCCTCCATAAGTAGTGGAGGAACACAAGTACATATCCAATTTTCAGGTATCATGACACAATGTATGGATACAGGAAAAAAGGGACCGGAAGACAAACTGGTTGCAGATGAGGTACTGCATCGGTGGAGAGGAAGTTCAATGGGCTGTTAAATATTTGGACAGATGAGTGGAAAATACCAGTAACATAAAAAAAGGACCAAAAATGGAAACAACATGTAGAAACTGGCACATCATAGAAAACCAATAGTCCAACTACAAACATCGGGAAAGTTGTAGAGCGCACAAAGGAGATTGTAGGAAGCACAACATAAAGAAAACCAAGATAATAAAAAATCATTCCAAATCCACCTACACAGGATAAATATCACACCAGAGTGGTCAACGGAGGAGTCCAACCAAAGAATAAAAATAATGGGAACACACAGAAAGAAACAATTGTTCCTACGAAGGAGGAACAAGGAGGAGGACTGTTGGATTACTGAGAGAGGGGTGAATCAGTAATAGATAAATTTAATCATTTTTAACCATATAATCCAAGTGGTTTATCAATGTAGCATTATCATCCAACAACTGTAGAGTAAATAAGCAATGAAAAAATGAACAATCATACACATACACAGTACACCAGTGTTTTATGTGGAAACCCAAAGCGGGTGAAAACCATGGAATGTTTTTTCTTATATGTCTCGAAGAATTACATTCATTGGAATAACCAACTTCCTTTGTTTTCCAGCTGCAACTGGAAGGAGGCTAAAACCCCCTAGTTTATCAGGCTACAACCTAAGGGAAGCTCCAAATCCCCAATTCTCTGGCTACAACCAGAAGGAGGATACAACCCCCCAAGTTCTCCGGCTACAATCGGAAGGTGGATACAACCACATATCCTTGCCCCATCCAACCTCCCTAACGTATAGGTAGAATGATGAAACCATTGTCAGAATATCACTATGAGATATACCATTATACAACTATATCAACCTGTACCACTGACCTGCATCCAACTTGTACAACTACCATGTAATCAATTTGTACCTGAACTGAACATGTATCAAAAAAAATACAACACGTACGTGACCTATAGTGCTACAGAACGTGTTTGTACATGCCCTATCTGTTATGCAGACTACGTATGTACACGACCAAACTGTTATGCAGCCTATGTATGCCTTTTGAAAACTAGGTTTTCCTTTCTCTTGAAAACTTATGACCCTATGTAACTTCTTTCACATAGATTTTTAACCTGTCAATGTATCCAAACTGTACCCAAAAGATCTATATCTCTCTCTAGTCATTGTTATAACACTGAATTGCACCAGACATGCATACCTGGCATTAGGCCCTCTTACCTGCTATCTTTGGCAAGCCATCACTGAATAACTCTTCTAAAAAACATATTTTTGAAGGTGTACATGCCCTACACCACTACTATGCACGTACACACGCTTGTTGAACCACTATAGCTCGTGTACACTCACAAAAGCAAGAAAAATAGAAAGTGGCAGAAGAATATAGACTTTTGGGTAAGTTTCCTAAGTCGTTTGACAACCCATAGTCGGTCACCCAACCGAATACCTAGCCCTTTTTGGCCTATAAAAGAAGGGATTGGGGTCCCATTCAAAAAAATAAGCAAGAGAGTAAATAAAATCTGCCCATTTTAGTATTCCCCCTTTGCCCCAATATTCTCCAACCACATTGTGAGTTCGATCCAAAATTCCTTCTTCTTCCTTTGCAAATCTTTGCCATTTCCCTAGAGAGAGCTGAAGACGAGAAGAATACATGGAAGCAGTTGGTGCATGGAGAACAGGATCCCAGGACCGATTTCAAGGAGCAGTTTCCAGTCTCATATTGTAAGTAACTTTTGTGAGATTAATATAAAGAAGTACTTTTCCCGTCCCACCAAATGATGTCTTCAATTTCTGTGATTTATTTACATCTTTGTTATGATATCTAACCCACTAATTCATATGTGGAATGCATGCTCGTATTTTCTTGTTTGTCTTTTAGTGAATGTAGGTTGGCCTTGGGAGGATATCTGTAGTCAAGAAACAACTGAGTGCAAAGGGATTGACACTGAACACGGAGTTCAAGGTAGGCCTACTAGATCTCTAGATTTTTATTTTTATGTATGATTGTGGGGTTATGATGGGACTGTTGTTAAAAGTAGGATACTTTAGACGGTTAGCTCTGGCTACATTTTAGAACCTTGGTGTAGTCTGTAGAGGGTTTTTCCCGCTATAGCAGAATTGGCGACCATATTGGGAAAGCCTCTAGGGTTTTTGGGGATATTTCTTTCTAGGTGCTTTGAATCAGTTCATTTACTATTTTCTGAGTTTCTGTAAGCTTATATGTATTTGAGGGATTCTGGTCTTCCATACCAGTAGTCCCTACCTGTGCTGGACTATTTGTTTTCATTTTTTTGAGGAGTTACAGAGGTGTACGCAGCCTGTAGTGGGCTTGTACGTGTACATACGTGCCCTGCCTTTGGACAGCCTACGTACATACGTTGGTTTCTGAAGTGTAGCGTGCCTGTATTGAGAATGTTTTTTTTTAAAGGAGAGGCAGTCATCCTCTTCCCTGTCAAAAGTCACACTTCTTAGGGGTTTTCTTGATCTATCCCTAGTCTCTGTTATAACAGTCTATATCCTAGGTCTGACCTTAGCATAGCTTTCTTTTCATCAAAATATTCTTATGTTTTCTTTAATAGGGTTTTTACACAAGTTTGTGAGTCTGCTTTGATTTCCTGTTTGGTATTGTCAGTGACTCCCTGCGATCAGCTTTGGGCCTGAATTCATTTCTTGGTCTTGACTTGTCATCATTTTTCCCCTTTTTTCTTTAGAAAAAAAGAAAAGAATTCATTTTCAGATTTCTTGTTTTGAAGCATAAAACAATAATAATAAAAAAAAACTTTCATTTATTTGTTTGGTAAAGTAGTTTAGGTTAGTTTCTTTATTTATCAAGGAAAAAAAAAGTTTTCTTAAGTTATTTATTTGAATACTTAGGACATTAAGTAGCTCATAGTCAAGCAAAATCTTGTTTTAAGTGTTTCTTTTCAAAGATTTGAGAAAAGTAGTTATGAAAAGTTTGGTGAAAGAGTTTAATTTGGAAAATCTTTACTTGTGAAGAAGAAGTAGTTTGTTTTTAGTTTCATCTTTTGCTCTTCTCTTTCATCTCTTAAAGAACATCATTGGTTTCACTTCCATTCCTCTTGACTTAAGACAACCACTAAAATTAACGCTTAATTAAAAGTTAATAGACTTTGTGTTTGTAGGGTCCATCAATTTAGTCTAGGCTAGAGCCTTGATTTAGGATTGGAGAGGAAACTCTTCAAGGCTACAAAAAAAAACATAAGAGTCTGAGCTAGGGAGTGCTTGAAAGTTCAGTAATCGTGAAATTTATCTTGGACCCCCCTCTAACACAGGGGATAAACACGAGGTTGCGTGCAGAAAGGTAGTGAAGATAACACCTCCAAAGCCGGACCAAGCGTAGTGGGGAACGCATATAGAGGGATTATCTTGGGATTTCATTGATCGCATTTTCTACAGAGCTTCGTGGGTCTCAAATTCGTTCGAGGTCCTCATTCTTCTTCTGGAAAAATTGCTTTCGATACCCTTGACAGGTTTCAGGCTTGATACTCTGCTCATTGTGGTCCACCCGAATGTAGACTGTACCCGCCTGGTGACTATTCATGTGTTGACAACCTAGTTTCCTTTCTCTTAGTGACTTACACAGGTGACTGTGGGGGTATACTATGGTATCTAGGGCAGACATTAGGACACACTTTGCATATTATAGCCAGAGGGTGTTTTCGTATTCGAGTTGCACTTGCACCGATAAGTTTCTCTAGTGTTGGTTGTTGTAACTATTCTTCCAACTAGCTAGTGATATGCTTGTCTTATCTCATAGGAGCTTTTTCTAGTGTGTGATGGTTTTAAAATGGTTATAGAAATCCCTAGTGTGTTATTGATCTTCTCACACAGTGGAGGATCGAGAGCTCCACCGGTCGCGAAGTCTTTTGGGCCTACTACCAGTTGATCTCAAGCCACCCCCACCACCGCTAAGGCAAAAACTAGACCAGCAAGGGTCTTTTGAGGTGCCTAGGTTACAAGAAACTATGCCTGAATCATCTCCAAGAGGTGAACATTTGATTCCGGAGGAACCAATCATTTTTTACCTCGGAGCGGAAGCTCTTGGTCTGTATAACCCTTCAATCACTTATCTATCGGCACCCATTGTTGTACAGGTTCAACCTTACAAGCATCAAGTAGTGTCACAAGAAGAGATGAAAATAAATGCTACTACTTCTTCAGGGAATACTCATATTCCCTCTACGGCTATCACTACAGGGGGTGTTCTTCCTCATAACCAACCTTCGTCAGTCCTCGCCACTATGGTCTCAACTACCTCTACCTCGGGAAATGGTTACTAGTTTCTGCCTGAGCAGTCAGCCAAGATCCTATCTGACATTCTCTCTCTCTGGAGTAGAGGACTAAGATTAAATGCCCTGCTTTCCTGTGTATAAATAGTAAGATCTACCACTATGGATTCTAGAACCATGTCTTTTAGAGAAGTTAGAAATGTTGAAGAACAAACTACTTCTGAACCTGACTCTGTAAATAGCTTAGAGTCCATGTTTTCATTCAATAGATCACAAAGTATAAACCATGCTAGCATAGAAGAAATAGAGACTCAACCTCAAGCAGCATGGAAACTACCTCCCATCTCCCCAAGCCATGTGTACCAAGACCTAAACATGTTCCACCTAAAGGTTGTAACAAGGGTGATTGTAAAAGAATCAGTAAGTAGAATACAGCAAAATAGTGATGTCAGTCAAACATATGCACTAATCAATGCCAAAGAAATCCAAAAAGAAGCCAAGAAGCATGGAACAAATTATCTTCATTTTGGATGCATAAGAATCGGAATCAGCCCCCTAGTACATAGAGGAATAGACTCTTATGTTTTATGTACAGTAAGGGATTTGACACATAATAAATTCACTAATTCCTTGATTGGTGGAATAGTCGCCCCTCTTTCTAATGGGCATGTCTACTTTGACTGTTATCCAAATTTTTATGTTTATACTTTTGATGAGAATATTGAAAATATCTTGAAACTCCAGAATAGAACAACTGGATTCGACATGTGTCCTACTAGGACAAATATATATGTTCAAGCCAGGGGATGATTTAGACATAACAATACTTTGTTTACTGCAGTATTGCATACCCCTAGTAAATAATCCCAATCCAGTACCTTGGTGCTTACAGACCCCTTGAATCAAAAGATGGAGAATTGTCTGATAAAATGGGAAAATCTATCTTTCCCAAATGATTGGGTTATTGATACTCCCAAAGCATCGATTCCAAGATCCATCACCTCTGCTCAAATAAAGGAAACTGCCAATTCTACAGTTATTTATTTTCCCCAAAGAAACCGTCCCAAACAAGTTTCTTATACAACAAATAATCCAAGTTCTCCATTCCCTTCCTCTTCATTCTGCTTACATGCTTCACTCCAGTCTCTGGCAAACCAAGTTGGCCAAATTCCTTTCACAGTAAGATGTTTTGATTGTGGAGAACTTATCACTCTGTCCACTCTTTCTGCCTTTAAAGAAAATAAAAGAGTACAGTTTGAACATGCAAACCATAATCCGAGGACAAACTTACACCCTCCAAATTCTATTGCAAAAGATCAATGTCCTCATCCCCAGTGTTCTGACATTCCTTTTCCACATGACTCTCATGTCTTAGTTATCCGAGACAGTTCCTGTACAGAAATAGATCAGAGAAGACAATCTTATCTTCCTAAGGACATGAGAATACCCTCTTATCCAGAAATCAAGAAATTTCTTTCGCTACTAAAAGGATGCAAAAAGGATATAGCTAAAGAAGAATGGATGAAAGAAATGCTTAATTGGGATTTATTTATTCATCCAAGAGCAGCAGATTTTGCCAACAGTTCTTCCAATACAGAAAAATTAAGGCTACCCTGTGAATGGAAAAAATTTATGGACTCTGAAAGTCTGTTTATTTCCTTTTATGAATGGAATTCCTTTTATAAAAGATCAGAGAAGGCCCACTCAAAGCCTTTAGTCCCTCAAAAGGAAAAATCCATATGTTGTTCTGTCCAAGCTCCTACTATATCAGACCTTGGAAGAGAAATTAACAAGATGAAAAAAGCCATCAAAGAAACCTTTGGACAAAGAGAAGAAGATCAAGAACAAAATATTCAGATTGAACATCAGAAATTTCATATTCTGATTGATTTGAAAATACAAGGAATGCCTTTCAAGCTAAAAACATTAATAGATACAAGATCAGACTTGAATATGCTACACAAGGACATTATCCTTGTATCTTTATGGAAAAAGACTCAAGCCTTAGTTGTTGGATTAGGAAATATTCCTAATGACATTTCATTTCATATTCTAGAAGCAGTCCTTTGCTTTCAAGATTATTGTTTAAAATTGAAATTTCTCTTGGCAGATATTCCTATTGCCTCTTGGCACTCCTTTTCTTGCAGCAATATCACCACATGCTTCAACAATGGTGACTCGAAATAAACCAGGATACTTTATTAGTCTTCCTTCCCCAAAAGGGAAAGTTGTGATAAAACTCCCTTTTGTTTCTACTCCACGAATTTCAGACAGGGTTCAGCTGTCCATAAGAAAAAATCTTAAAATAGAAGAATTGAAATATTTCCAACAAGGAATAAGAATCAAAGATCAACTAAAGAAAAAGCAAGTCCAAGAAAAGATTTCTCTGCTAAAGAAAGAATTTATTGATACAGTCTGCTCAGAGAACCCTACAGCTTTCTGGAAGTAAAGAAAACATGAAGTTTCCCTTCCTTACAAAGAAGAATATCAAGGGAAACCTTGTAAGAGTAGGGCCATACCTATGAATGTTGAATATCAGAAGTTATGTGCAGAAGAGATTAAGGGTTTACCTAGCAAAGATCTTATTAGAGAATCTACCAGTCCATGGAATTGTTATGGATTCTATGTTAATAAACATTCAGAACAGATAAGCGGAATTCCTATACTAGTAGTAAACTACAAACCCTTAAATAAGGTATTGGCTAATGATACATATCCAATCCCAAATAAAAGCAATCTGGTCACTAGAATTGCAGGAGCAAAGATCTTTTCAAAATTTGACTTAAAATCAGGATTTTGGCAGGTTGCAATTAAAGAAGACGATAAATTCAAAACAGCCTTCAATGTCCCTGCTGGCCATTATGAGTGGAATGTTATGCCTTTTGTCCTAAAAAATGCTCCAGCTAAATTCCAAAGAGTAATGGATAATACTCTCAAGCCATATTTTGATTGGCTTATAGTTTACATTGATGACATACTTGTATTTTCTTCATCCATAGACCAGCATTTCAAACATCTGAGAAAGCTTTTGCAAGTTGTCAAGCAAGCAGACCTAGTTCTCTCTAAAAAGAAAATTGATCTTTTCAAAACTGAAATTAAGTTTCTAGGCCATACCATTGATAATGGAAAACTAACTCTACAAACTCATGCTGTAGAGTTTACAGACAAATTCCCTGATAAGATTCTTGACAGAACACATCTACAAAGGTTTCTGGGTAGCCTAAATTATATTAGCCATTTTTACAAGAAATGTGCCCAAGACAGAAAGTTGCTAAATGAAAGATTAAAGAAGGATCCAAGTCCATGGACAGAACCCCATACTCAAGCTGTGAAAAATATTAAATCCAAAACCAAGAATCTTCATATTCTTCATATTTCTGATGATGACCTCCCCAAGATTGTCGAAACAGATGCCAACAATATTGGTTGGGGAGCAGTACTTAAACAGGTAAGAGATAAAGGAAAAGAAGAAATTATCCAGTTTTCCTCAGGATTATGGAAGGCAGCAGAAAAGAATTATTCTTCCCTAGATAAAGAAATCAAAGTTGCATTAAATGCCATACAAAAATTTGAAATCTATTTGATATATAAAAGGTTCCTACTAAGAATTGATGCAGCAGCCATGAATAAAGTTCTTAATAAAGATTTGAAGTCTCTTGGTGATTCCAATTCTGCTAGATGGAAGGCCCTCTTCAGTAACTTTGATTTCACTATTGAACACATCAAGGGAGTACACAACTCTATACCAGACTTCTTGAGCAGAGAACACCTTCAAAATTTCTGCTTATTAATTTTTGTACAGCTAAGGGATGGCATAGAAATAGTAGTTAATATTTCTAACTCTTTAAATTGGGAGTCCTATGCAGCAGATTGGGTACCCCATTGGGAGTTAAGAAGCACAAATATTTTATCCCGGACAACTCATCTGTCATATTCAAACTTGGTACCTGAAGTAAGAGGAAGAAGGGTTTCAAACGTTCTAGCCCCCATAATTTCAAGGACAAATGAAAAAGCAGTTGAAGCAAAAAATGCTCTAACATAATTATTTCATGATATCATTCTGGTATGGGATATAAGGGATAATGAAGGACATAAATAGAAATACTTTTACTTAAACAGACCCAGCCTATTGTTCCATTAGCCTGAACGAAATCCCAATATTATTTTCCCTGAGACCGGCTTCAATTATATTGAATACAAAGAATTATGGTGGAATTTCATCCAGTAAGAAGAATTCTTCACTTTAGTCAAATTTGGGAATGTTAACACTGCAACATCTGGGAGGCCACCTCTTTGGTTAGCTGACTGGTGGAAAGACTTTGGGCTAAACAAAGGAGCAATTGATCCAGCAATATTAAATTCCTTTACTCCTTTATCATCTGTACAGGATCTTTTCCTACAAGGACCTAATGATGGAGAATTATTACGTTCATTTATCCTTAATCATCATCAATGGGTTGTTAAAACAAAAACCATTGTACAAATCTTAAATGGACAACCTTTTATAGCACGAAAGATTTATACCAAATGCTTGGATACACTCAATTATCCAGAAAGATTTTTCGGATTTTTTGAAAATGATTAATCATAATCTCTCACACGGTTTCTGTGGGTTGACGTGACCAAATCCACAGTGTAATCACGAGAATTCACGTCCAAATGGCCGACAGTGGTGTCATTCAGGTTCTGTGGGTTATCGTATTAAAACTCCATGGTGTAATTATTGTTCTCTTTTAAGTAAAGAGAATCTTGGAAGCTCGGAGCACTTCTCCGACTTTTGGTGAGGTTTGACCCACATTTCCAAAGTACTCTACTTTATGTCATATTAGTTTGTCTATTTGTTGGGGAATCTTGCACGACTACCCTGTCAGATCTACTATTCTATTTTCTCTCTATAGATATGAAATAAATCTATGATTTGGTCGGAGGATCTTGCACGATCTCTACCACCAAATCATAAAAGTAAAAGATTCAATGGTAGACACATAGGACCACTTGTCTATTCGAGTCTTTGCTTCATGATAACTCTTCCTTCATAAATTTGTATAAAGAAAGGACGAGGGCTCATTCTGGGGCATTGGCATTTGAGTTAGTAAGTGAGTTTGAGTCTCTAATCTTCCCTTCTATCTGAAGCTTCGTGTCTTTCTTTGAGTCCAGAGTCTGTAATTAAGTTTGGTAAGCAAAGAGCATACTGCTCTCAGTCTGTGCATCTAGCACAAAGTTTGTAATACTTGTGGATTGCTTTGATTAATAGAAACAAGTCTTCCGCATATATGTGTTTATCTCTTAAGTCTTACTCATTGTCTCTGTAACATGCGCTCATTATGATCTTGCTTATTTGCCTGTATTTGCAATCGATTTTCCTTGGTACTGTCTAATATAGTTCACTCATCCAGATAATAAGGTTCATTGGTAGTCTGGTATAAAGCGACGGTCGAGCACGGGTAGTAAGTCCCGCTAAGGTAGGAGGCCGCTAAAGGGAAGTTGTAGGTGCGGAGGGTCGTGGAAAGTCGGCTATAGGGTTCACATAAAACTGCAAAATCCTGGTGGACTCCAGGTGGTGGGGTTCATAGTTCGGACAGAGTAAAGTGGTTAACCCGACGATATTGGTTTTGTCGAAAGTAGCAGAAATCAGAAGACCAGATGGCAAGAGGAGATAGTGCCTAAGACAAGAGTTTGATCTGTCAAGCATCAATGTCTGTCTGACAGAGGAGGCCTCTAACGAGCTCTTCGAGGAGAGCAGAAATCAGAAGACTAGATGGCAATAGGAGATAGCGCATAAGACAAGAGTTGGATCTATCAAGCTTCAATCTCTGACAGAGGAGGCCTCTGACAAGCTGTTCGAGGTGATCAGAGCTATTCTGATACCATTTGTAAGATGATCTCCTCAAACAGCTCGTCATAGGCCTCCTCTTTCAGAGATTGAAGCTTGACAGATCGAACTCTTGTCTTATGCATTATCTCCTCTTGCCATCTGGTCTTCTGATTTCTGCTACTTTCGACAAAACCAATATCGTCGGGTTAATCGTTTTACTCTGTCCTAAATATGAACCCCACCACCTGGAGTCCACCAGGATTTTGCAGTTTTATGTGAACCCTATAGCCGGCTTTCCATGACCCTCCGCAACTACAACTGCCCTTTAGTGGCCTCCTACCTTAGTGGGACTTACTACCAGTGCTCGATCGTCGCTTTATACCAGACTACCAATGAACCTTATTATATGGATGAGTGAACTATATCAGACAGTACTAAGGAACATCGATTGCAAATACAGGCAAATAAGCAAGATCATAATGAGCGCATGTTACAGAGACAATGAGTAAGACTTCAGAGATAAACACATATATGCGGAAGACTTGTTTATATTATCAGAGCAATCCACGGGTATTACAAACTTTGTGCTAGATGCAAAGACTAGGAGCAGTATGTTCTTTGCTTACCAAACTTAATTACATACTCTGGACTCAAAGAAAGACACGAAGCTTCAGATAGAAGGGAAGCTTAGAGACTCAGACTCACTTGCTGACTCAAATGCGAATGCCGCCAGAATGAGCTCTCCTCCTTCCTTTTTGTGAAAGAAGAGTCATCATGAAGCAAAGACTCGAATGGACAAGTGGCCCCATGGGTCTACCACTGAATCTTTCTTTTAGGATTTGGCGGTGGTGATCGTGCAAGATCCTCCGACCAAATCATAGATTTATTTCATATCTACCGAAAGCAAATAGAATAGTAGATCTGACGGGGTAGTCATGCAAGATTCCCCGACAGATGGACAAACTAATATGACATAAAGTAAAGTACCTTGGAAATGTGGGTCAAACCTCACCAAAAGTTGGAGAAGTTCTCCGAGTTTCCAAGATTCTTTTCAAAGGGACAATAATTACATAGTGAAGGTTTAATACGGTAACCCACGGAACCCGAATGGCACCACTGTTGGCCATCAAGACATGAATTAACCCAAATGGCACCATTGTCGACCATTAAAACATGAATTCTCATGATTACACTGTGGATTTGGTCACGTCAACCCACGAAAACCGTGTAACTAGTAATCATTCCATTGGTTGATCATGGAAATGACTGAATCTATAGGAGTCCCAGTGCTGAGTGTATATTTCTCTGTGTGTGTGTGATTTATTTTTTGTGTAAAGAATCCAGTGTCGTATCACTTTGTATTCAAGTCTGTGTGTGTGATTTATTTTCTGTGTAAAGAATCCAGTGCCATATCAAGAGTCTCGGGCCCTTTAAAGGCAGGGTTTCCACTCTTGCGACACACCTCTAAGGCCGTATCAGTAGTCTCGGGCTCTTTAAAGGCAGAGTTTCCACTACTGCGACCTTCTGACAGAGATTACTAGTTTCTGCCTGAGCAGTTGGCCAGGAGCCTATCTAACATTCTCTCTCTCCGAAGTAGAGGACTAAGATTAAACGCCCTGCTTTCCTGTGCAGAAATAGTAAATCTCTACTACATCTATGGATTCTTCGGTCTGTGTTTGTACTGTACATAACACTGTAGACATCATTGTTTCTTCTGAACATTCTTTTTGCTTTATGATTCATTACATGCCCACTATAGAAACATTAGACCCAAGGATCCAAGACATATATAAGGGCATGAGACCTCCTGGTACTCCAAGATATGGGTTAGGATACATAAAATAGTGTGACAAAGTTATACCAGATTGTAGATTTTCTAATCCTTTACCCAATGACATTTCAAGACCCTCTGTAGAAGAAATGCACAAATTTCATATAGTCATGAAAGGATGCCAGAAGGGATCCATTAATGAAGATTGGATCAAAAGGATTCCCGAAACAAATGAATTCAACACAGTCGTGTCAGACCCTGAGAAATTAAAACTTTCTAAAGAATGGGATAAATATATAACTGACAACGATATATGGATTTCCTTCTTTGAATGGAGGAAATTAAACCAAAAGGCTGTAGTACAAATGATGGGAGAACCTTCTGAGATTTCTCCCAAGCATAAGTGGAAAAGCATTGATGGGCATACTGTAGAATCTAACTCTACATTTCCACCCTTTAAAGGGATTGTTTTAGAAGACAATAACAAACAAGTCAGAGCAGTCCCCTTGCTACTTTCTAAAGAAGTCGTCCAATTATCAGGAATTGATAAAAGAGTCCAGTCAGTCTCTGAACAAATCAACTGGACCAATACTTCCTTGAGATTTATGGCCACCCACACCTTCATGATCAATGATTATGCACAAAAAGGTCAAACTGTAGATCTGCAAGTATCTACAAACACTATTGTACAGTCTATTGATCAAATCCAAGACAAGGTCACAAAAGCAAAAGAAAATATGGACTCTGCCCTGACTAAAATCTCCTATAGATCCAGAGAGTCCACAAGAAATCATGAAGAAATGATGGAAGGATTAGGACATGCTTTCTCTAATATGGGAAAGACTTTGACAGAAATAAGACAGGAGGATAGCCATCCAGATAAGCCTATCTCTGACTCATTCATCCTTCCAGGCTCACAAATCTCTATACTGTCTCCTGTATATAAACCCTCTGAGACAGTAATCCAAAAAAAAATTCCACATCACTTCCCAGAAGAAGAAAAACCAGAATCTTCTTCAAAGAACCGACATTCTCTAGTGACTGTCAGAAATCCTGCTTACGAAAATCTTCCACACCACTCTACCAGACCACCAGCCCCTGACTTGATTGGGAAAGGCAAAATTCCAGATACATAAACATTTGCTGAAGACTGGTTCCAGGAATTAAACATTGATAGTTTGTCCATAGCCCAAATTAGACAACTGATTGATAGAATGTATGTTTCCTATAAGATTATGTGCATGAAAGGAAAGACGGAGATTGAAGCATGCAAAACTAGTATCTATTGCTTTACAGGCACCCTCAGTAAATGGTGGGAAGTAATTTCTTCCCCTGTAATGATCACCAAAATGGAGGTCGAAGTTATTAGATATGAACAAGGAGATATTGTGTATCATACTGATGGGTCTCCCCAGAACAATATGATTGGTGCTCTTACTACTACAATACTTGAGCATTGGTGTGGTACAGAAGCTGAAATTGCAGACAAACATGAGATAATTCTCATGAATATGAAATGTAGGAAGATGTCCAAGTATGAAGAATCTCATATGGATTGGACACAAAGAATATTTGAAGTCCAACACAGTCAAAACCTCCTTTGGAAACAAGTATACTTGGCTGCATTACCAAGTAAATTTGTTGAATACCTGAAAATCGAGGAAGTATTTAAACTTCCTTATGAAATGTACACATGGGGAGAAATTTACTCCCTAATTACTAAGGCCCTAATTGGACTCTACACCAGTATGAAAGTCCAGAACTCTATATCAAAGTCCACATATCTCCCTGATCAGAAATCTATTTGTGAGAAATATGGCCTATATATTTCTAATCCAGCCAAGAAAAGAAAGAAAAAGAAAAAAGAATACAGAGAAGACAAGGGGAGAAAACCCAGATACAGATATAGATATCAGCCCAGAACACATTACTATGAGCCTGAGGACATCAAATTAAAAACTCATACCCATCAGGCTAAGCAACAAGCTCGTTGCTTGATTTGTGGAAAATCAGGGTATTTGGCTTATAACTGTCCAGAAAACACAACCTCTAGAAAGTCCAAAGGGAAACTGTCAGAACAAAAGGAAAAAGAAGCTCAAGAACAAAAACAATTAGGCTTGAGGACACATTGTAATAGATGCGGGGAAAATAATCATGAAACAAACCAATGCCCCTACCATCCTTTTCCTAAAAGGGAAGAAGTTCATCTTCTTCAAGAAGGATGTTGCTCTAACTCTGATAGTACTTCTGAGTTCCAATATAGCTCAGAAGAAGAAATTTTAATCAATCAGGATTGCAATTGTAGAAATCCAAATTTATGCTCTTCCAAAAGCAGACCAGACAGCTCTGACTCTGAAACAGAGCCAGAAACTCATCAAAAACTCAAAGTCTGTATGTTTCATAATACAGGAGATCAAGAAGCACATATGCTAGCCTAGATCAAAGCCTTACCTGAAGGTGACATGAAAAAATCTCTTCTTGATACTTTTGTAAAAACAGTAAAGTCTGAACAAAGGAACAAAGTTGTTGAGCTACGTAAAAGAGAACCTTTGTTTATTGATGCCTCTTTTGATAAAAATACAAAGAATTTCATGAAATTCAATAGAGAAGCAAAGTTACAAAACACCTCTTTAACTGATTTAGCCAAAGAGGTACTTTTTCTGAAAAAAGAGATCTCTGAATTAAAAGGAAAGATCAAGAGCCTAGAGGAAGAAGCTGAATACAGCTTCAAGATTGATTCTTGGGCTAGACAAGAAATCATAGAAATGAAAGAAAGATTGGACTCCATTCCTCCACCATTGGAAGATGCTCCTTTTGAAAGTCCAAAATCAATAAAAACAAGGGCAAACAGTAGCCCAAATGGAAGGGCTCACAGGAATGAAAATTATGACTATCAGATACCAGAAATATTATGTCAAAGTTCAATTGGAAATAAATAGTGAAGTATTCATGTTAACTGCACTCTTAGACACTAGATCTGATATGAATCTGATAAATAAAGGTTTGATCCCTGCTAAATACTAGCTTCCTAGCAATGGTTCTGTCGTTGGACTAGGAAATGTAAATACTGATTTCAATTTTGAAATTCCTAAAGGCATCTTGTTGTTTGAAGAATATGCTTTAGGAATGAAATATCCTATTTCTAAGTTACCAGTAGACTGCATCCTTGGCACTCCTTTTTTTTCTACAGTCGAACCCCATGGATCTTGCAAATGCTTCTCAGGAGAACCAGGGTATTTTATTACTCTGCCAAGTATTGAAGACTATCCTCCCAAAAGGATAGAGCTACCGTTTATTTCAGAATATCATGCTCAGCTTGCCTACTATAAGAAAAGCATGATAATTATAAATGCATGGGACGATCAGAGAAATGGTCCAGTCACTCACTATTTTGATGATAATACCCCATGGGAAGTATAGAAAGAACATTGGATACCAAGTTGGCAATTGATATCATCTGAAGGAGTTGAGTTTGGATTACCAGGGTTTTAAAGAAATACTAGCATTCATGTAATCCCTCCTCAAAATATAATTGTAAAAATGCATCATGCTTCAACAATTGCATCCAGACAAAAGCTGGTTGAAATGGGCGACCTTAGCAGGATCAAGTCAGCAAACAAAGAATGGTTTGACCAGCAAACCCAAACATGGGAAGAAACTCCTGCTTGGAATTTCTTCCAAATCAATCGAATGAGAACTCTGCAGTCTTGGCCAAACCAAGACCCTGATGAAAGATTGTTCAATATAAACTATGAACAGTACAAAGCAATGTGGTATAATATCTGTCTCTAGGTAGACAAATACAAGTATTATTATTGTATGATTAAATTTGTTGTATCCTTTATTCTTTTCCCTGAACCTGATTGGCTAGCAGATTGGTGGTAAAAGTTTGGATTAAATCCAATTGGAATAGATCCTGAAGTAACAGAAGTGGCTCGAATGTTCCTATTTCCAAATCGGAACCTACAAAGCATCAGTGATCTTTATTCTGAGGAATAATATAAAATGTTTTTCATAAGGGAAAGACATCCATGGATTATTAGAACCAAATGCGTACTTGAACAAGATGAGGAAAGCAATGAGGACCCAGTACTATACAGAGGAATATACACTCAGCACTGGGACCCCTATAGATTCTGTCATTTCCATGATCAGCCAATGGAATGATTACTAGCTACACAGTTTCTGTGGGTTGACGTGACCAACTCCACAGTGTAATCATGATAATTCATGTCTTAATGGCCGACAGTGGTGCCATTCGGGTTAATTCATGTCTTGATGGCCGACAGTGGTGCCATTCGAGTTCCATGTGTTACCATATTAAACCTCCACTGTGTAATTATTGTCCCTTTGAAAAGAATCTTGGAAACTCGGAGCACTTCTCTGAATTTTGGTGAGGTTTGACCCACATTTCCAAGGTACTTTACTTTATGTCATATTAGTTTGTCCATCTGTCGGGGAATCTTGCATGACTACCCCGTCATATCTACTATTCTATTTGCTTTTGGTAGATATGAAATAAATCTATGATTTGGTCGGAGGATCTTGCACGATCACCACCACCAAATCCTAAAAGAAAGATTCATTGGCAGACACATGGGGCCACTTGTCCATTCGAGTCTTTGCCTCATGATGACTCTTCTTTCAAAAAAAGGAAGGAGGAGAGCTCATTCTGGGGGCATTCGCATTTGAGTCAGCAAGTGAGTTTGAGTCTCTAAGCTTCCCTTCTCTCTGAAGCTTCATGTTTTTCTTTGAGTCCAAAGTCTGTAATTAAGTTTGGTAAGAAAAGAGCATACTTCTCTCAGTCTGTGCATCTAGCACAAAGTTTGTAATACTCGTGGATTGCTCTGATTAATATAAACAAGTCTTACGCATATATGTGTTTATCTCTGAAGTCTTACTCATTGTCTCTGTAACATGCGCTCATTATGATCTTGCTTATTTGCCTGTATTTGCAATCAATGTTCCTTGGCACTGTCTGATATATTTCACTCATCCAGATAATAAGGTTCACTGGTAGTCTGGTATAAAGTGACGGCCGAGCACTGGTAGTAAGTCCCGCGAAGTCAGGAGGCCGCTAAAGGGTAGTTATAGGTGTGTAGGGTCATGGAAAGTCGGCTATAGGGTTCACATAAAACTGCAAAAGCCTGGTGGACTCCAGGTGGTGGGGTTTATAGTTTGGACAGAGTAAAGCGGTTAACCCAACGATATTGGTTCTGTCGAAAGTAGCAGAAATCAGAAGACCAGATGGCAAGAGGAGATAGCACATAAGACAAGAGTTCGATCTGTCAAGCTTCAATCTCTGACAAAGGAGGCCTCTGACGAGCTGTTCGAGGAGATCAGCTTACAAATGGTATCAGTATCAGGCTACACAAGGACATTATCCCTGTATCTTTATGGAAAAAGACTCAAGCCTTAGTTGTTGGATTAGGAAATATTCCTAATGACATCTCATTTCAGATTCCAGAAGCAGACCCTTGCTTTCAAGATTATTGTTTAAAATTGATATTTCTCTCGGAGGATATTCCTATTGCCTGCATCCTTGGCACTCCTTTTCTTGCAGCAGTATCACCACATGGTTCAACAATGGTGACTCGAAATAAACCAGGATACTTTATTAGTATTCCTTCCCCAAAATGGAAAGTTGTGATAAAACTCCCTTTTGTTTCTACTCCACGAATTTCAGACGTGTTGCAGCTGTCCATAAGAAAAAATATTAAAATAGAAGAATTGAAAGATTTCCAACAAGGAATAAGAATCAAAGATCAACTAAAGCAAAAGCAAGTCCAAGAAAATATTTCTCTGCTAAAGCAAGAATTTATTGATACAGTCTGCTCAAAGAACCCTATATTTTTGGAAGCAAAGAAAACATGAAGTTTCCCTTCCTTACAAAGAAGAATATCAAAGAAGGATCCAAGTCCATGGACAGAATCCCATACTCAAGATGTGAAAAATATTAAAGCCAAAACCAAGAATCTTCCTATTCTTCATATTTCTGATGATGACCTTCCCAAGATTGTCGAAACAGATGCCAACAATATTGGCTGGGGAGAAGTACTTAAACAGGTAAGAGATAAAGGAAAATAATAAATTATCTAGTTTGCCTCAGGATTATGGCAGGCAGCAGAAAAGAATTATTCTTCCCTAGATAAAGAAATCAAAGCTGCATTAAATTCCATATAAAAAATTGAAATCTATTTGATATATAAAAATTTCCTACAAAGAACTGATGCAGCAGCCATGATTAAAGTTCTTAATAAAGATTTGAAGTATCCTGGTGATTCTAAGTTTGCTAGATGGCAGGCCCTCTTCAACAACTTTGATTTCACTATTGAACACATCAAGGAAGTACACAACTCTATACCAGACTTCTTGAGTAGAGAACACCTTCAAAATTTCTGCTTATTAATTTCTGTACAGCTAAGGGATGGCATAGAAACAGTAGTTAATATTCCTGACTCTTTGAATTGGGAGTCCCATGCAGCAGATTGGGTACCCCATTGGGAGTTAAGAAGCACAAATATTTTATCCCAGACAACTCATCTTTCATATTCAAACTTGGTACCTGAAGTAAGAGGAAGAAGGGTTTCAAACATTGTAGCCCCCATAATTTCAAGGACAAATGAAAAAGAAGTTGAAGCACAAAATTATCTAACAAAATTACTTCATGATATCATTCTAGTATGGGATATAAGGGATAATGAAGGACATAACCAAAAATACCTTTTCTTAAATAGACCCAGACTATTGTTCCATTGGCCTGAACGAAATCCCAATATTATTTTCCCTGAGACCGGCTTCAATTATATTGAATACAAATAATTATGGTGGAATTTCATCCAGCAAGAAGAATTCTTCACTTTAGTCAAATTTGGGAATGTTAACACTGCAACATCTAGGAGGCCACCTCTTTGGTTAGTTGACTGGTGGAAAGACTTTGGGCTAAACAAAGGAGCAATTGATCCAGCAATATTAAATTCCTTTACTCCTTTATCATCTGTACAGGATCTTTTCCGACAAGGACCTAATGATGGAGAATTATTACGTTCATTTATCCTTAATCATTATCAATGGGCTGTTAAAACAAAAACCATTGTACAAATATTAAATGGATAGCCTTTTATAGCACGAAAGATTTATACCAAATGCTGGGATACACTCAATTATCCAGAAAGATTTTTTGGATTTTTTGAAAATGATTAATCATAATCTCTCACACAGTTTCCGTGGGTTGACGTGACCAACTCCACAGTGTAATCACAAGAATTCATGTCTAAATGGATGACAGTGGTGTCATTCGGGTTCCGTGGGTTACCTTATTAAAACTCCACAATGTAATTATTGTTCTCTTTTAAATAAAGAGAATCTTGGAAACTCGGAGCACTTCTCCGAATTTTGGTGAGGTTTGACCCACTTTTCCAAGGTACTCTACATTATGTCATATTAGTTTGTCTATTTGTCGGGGAATCTTGCACGACTACCCTTTCAGATCTACTATTCTATTTGCTTTCTATAGATATGAAATAAATCTATGATTTGGTCGGAGGATCTTGCACGATCTCTACCGCCAAATCATAAAAGTAAAAGATTTAATGGAAGACACATAGGACCACTTGTCTATTCGAGTATTTGCTTTGTGATATCTCTTCCTTCATAAATTTGTATAAAGAAAGGACGAGGGCTCATTCTAGGGAATTCGCATTTGAGTCAGCAAGTGAGTCTGAGTCTCTAAGCTTCCCTTCTGTCTGAAGATTCGTGTCTTTCTTTGAGTCCAGAGTCTATAATTAAGTTTGGTAAGAAAAGAGCATACTGCTCTCAGTCTGTGCATCTAGCACAAAGTTTGTAATACCCGTGGATTGCTCTGATTAATATAAACAAGTCTTCCGCATATATGTGCTTATCTCTAAAGTCTTACTCATTGTCTCTATAACATGCGCTCATTATGATCTTGCTTATTTGCCAGTATTTGCAATTGATGTTCCTTGGTACTGTCTGATATAGTTCACTCATCCAGATAATAAGGTTCACTAGTAGTTTGGTATAAAGCGACGGTCGAGCACTGGTTGTAAGTCCCGCTAAGGCAGGAGGCCGCTAAAGGGCAGTTGTAGGTGCGGAGGGTCATGGAAAGCCGGATATAGGGTTCACATAAAACTGCAAAAGCCTGGTGGACTCCAGGTGGTGGGGTTCATAGTTCGAACAAAGTAAAGAGGTTAACCCAATGATATTGATTCTGTCGAAAGTAGCAGAAATCAGAAGACCAGATGGCAAGAGGAGATAGCACATAAGACAAGAGTTCGATCTATCAAGATTCAATCTCTGATAGAGGAGGCCTCTGACGATATGTTCAAGGAGATCAGCTCACAAATGGTATCAGATCCATGACCTTCGTTTTCTCCTGGGTATGATATTAAACTCTCTGATCTGATAAAGCTAGTCGCTCTGTATTCAAGTCTATGTGTGTGTTTTATTTTCTGTGTAAAGAATCCAGTGTCGTATCAGTAGTCTCGGGCTCTTTAAAGGCAGAGTTTCCACTACTGCGACCTTCTGACAGAGATTACTAGTTTCTTCCTGAGCAGTCGGCCAAGAGCCTATCTGACATTCTCTCTCTCCGGAGCAGAGGACTAAGATTAAATGCCCTGCTTTCCTGTGTAGAAATAGAAAGATCTACCACTATGGATTCTAGAACCATGTCTTTTAGAGAAGTCAGAAATGTTGAAGAATGAAGTACTTTCGAACCTGACTCTGTAAATAGCTTAGAGTCCATTTTTGCATTCAATAGATCACAAAGTATAAACCATGCTAGCATAGAAGAAATAGAGACTCGGCCTCAAGCAGCATGGAAACTACCTCACATCTCCCCAAGCCATGTGTACCAAGACCTAAACATGTTCCACCTAAAGGTTGTAACAAGGGTGATTGTAAAAGAATCAGTAAGTAGAATACAACAAAATAGTGATGTCAATCAAACAATTGGACTAATCAATGCCAAAGAAATCCATAAAGAAGCCAAGAAGCATGGAACAAATTATCTTCATTTTGGATGCATAAGAATTGGAATCATCCCCCTAGTAAATAGAGGAATAGACTCTTATGTTTTATGTACAGTAAGGGATTTGACACATAATAAATTCACTGATTCCTTGATTGGTGGAATAGTTGCCCCTCTTTCTAATGGGCCTGTCTACTTTGACTGTTATCCAAATTTTTTTGTTTATACTTTTGATGAGAATATTGAAAATATCTTGAAACTCCAGATTAGAACAACTGGATTCGACATGTGTCCTACTAGGACAAATATATCTGTTCAAGCTAGGGGATTCTTTAGACATACCAATACTTTGTTTCCTACAGTATTGCATACCCCTAGTAAAGAATCTCAATCCAGTACCTTGGTGCTTATAGACCCCTTGAATCAAAAGATGGAGCATTGTCTGATAAAATGGGAAAATCTATCTTTCCCAAATGATTGGTTTATTGATACTCCCAGAGCACCGATTCCAAGATCCACCACCTCTGCTCAAATAAAGGAAACTTCCAGTTCTACAGTTATTTCTTTTCCCCAAAGAAACCGTCCCAAACAGGTTTCTTATACAAGATATAATCAAAGTTGTTGAAGAGGGCCTGCCATCTAGCAAACTTAGAATCACCAGGAGACTTCAAATCTTTATTAAGAACTTTATTCATGGTTGCTGCATCAGTTCTTAGTAGGGACTTTTTATATATCAAATAGATTTCAAATTTTTGTATGGCATTTAATGCAGCTTTGATTTCTTTATCTAGGGCAGAATAATTCTTTTCTGTTGCCTGCCATAATCCTCAGGCAAACTGGATAATTTCTTCTTTTCCTTTATCTCTTACCTGTTTAAGTACTGCTCCCCAGCCAATATTGTTGGTATCTGTTTTGACAATCTTGGGGAGGTCATCATCAGAAATATGAAGAATAGGAAGATTCTTGGTTTTGGCTTTAATATTTTTCACAGCTTGAGTATGGGCTTCTGTCCATGTTTGCATTCAATAGATCACAAAGTATAAACCATGATAGCATAGAAGAAATAGAGACTCAGCCTCAAGTAGCATGGAAACTACCTCCCATCTCCCCAAGCCGTGTGTACCAAGACCTAAACATGTTCCACCTAAAGGCTGTAACAAGGGTGATCATAAAAGAATCAGTAAGTAGAATACAACAAAATAGTGATTTCAGTCAAACAATTTCACTAATCAATGCCAAAGAAATCCAAAAAGAAGCCAAGAAGCATGGAACAAATTATCTTCATTTTGGATGCATAAGAATCAGAATCAGCCCCCTAGTACATAGAGGAATAGACTCTTATGTTTTATGTACAATAAGGGATTTGACACATAATAAATTCATTGATTCCTTGATTGGTGGAATAGTCGCCCCTCTTTCTAATGGGCATGTCTACTTTGACTGTTATCCAAATTTTTATGTTTATACTTTTGATGAGAATATTGAAAATATCTTGAAACTCCAAATTAGAACAACTGGATTTGACATGTGTCCTACTAGGACAAATATATTTGTTCAAGCCAGGGGATGCTTTAGACATACCAATACTTTGTTTCCTACAGTATTGCATACCCCTAGTAAAGAATTTCAATCCAGTACCTTGGTGATTACAGACCCCTTGAATCAAAAGATGGAGCATTGTCTGATAAAATGGGAAAATCTATCTTTCCCAAATGATTGGGTTATTAATACTCCCAGAGCACCGATTCCAAGATCCATCACCTCTGCTCAAATAAAGGAAACTACCAGTTCTATAGTTATTTATTTTCCCCAAAGAAACCACCCCAAACAGGTTTCTTATACAACAGATAATCCAAGTTCTCCATTCCCTTCCTCTTCATTCTGCTTACATGCTTCACTCCAGTCTCTGGCAAACCAAGTTGGCCAAATTCCTTTCACAGTAATATGTTTCAATTGTGGAGAACTTATCACTCTGTTCACTCTTTCTGCCTCTAAAGAAAATTAAAGAGTACAGATTGAACATGCAAACCATAATCCGAGGACAAACTTACACCCTCCAAATTCTACTGCAAAAGATCAATGTCCTCATCCCCAGTGTTCTGACATTCCTTTTCCACATGACTCTCATGTCTTAGTTATCCGAGACAGTTCCTATATAGAAATAGATCAGAGAAGACAATATTATCTTCCTAAGGACATGGGAAGACCCTCTTATCCAGAAATCAAGAAATTTCGTTCGCTACTAAAAGGATGCAAAAAGGATACAGCTAAAGAAGAATGGATGAAAGAAATGCTTAATTGGGATTTATTTACTCATCCAAGAGCAGAAGCTTTTGCCAACAGTTCTTCCAATACAGAAAAATTAAGGCTAGCCTGTGAATGGAAAAAATTTATGGATGATGAAAGTCTGTTTATTTCCTTTTATGAATGGAATTCCTTTTATAAAAGATCAGAGAAAGCCCACTCAAAGCCTTTAGCCCCTCAAAAGGCAAAATCCATTTTCTTTCCTGTCCAAGCTCGTACTATATCATACCTTGGAAGAGAAATTAACAAGCTGAAAAAAGCCATCAAAGAAACCTATGGACAAAGAGAAGAAGATCAAGAACAAAATCTTCAGATTGAACATCAGAAATTTCATATTCTGATTGATTTGAAAATACAAGGAATGCCTTTCAAGCTAAAAACATTAATAGATATAGGATCAGACTTGAATATGCTACACAAGGACATTATCCCTATATATTTATGGAAAAAGACTCAAGCCTTAGTTGTTGGATTAGGAAATATTCCTAATGACATCTCATTTCAGATTCCAGAAGCAGTCCTTTTCTTTCAAGATTATTGTTTAAAATTGAAATTTCTCTTGGTGGATATTCTTATTGCCTGCATCCTTGGCACTCCTTTTATTGCAGCAGTATCACCACATGGTTCAAAAGTGCTGACTCGAAATAAACTAGGATACTTTATTAGTATTCCTTCCCCAAAAGGGAAAGTTGTGATAAAACACCCTTTTGTTTCTACTCCACAAATTTCAGACATGGTGCAGCTTTCGATAAGAAAAAATCTTAAAATAAAAGAATTGAAAGATTTCTAACAAGGAATAAGAATCAAAGATCAACTAAAGCAAAAGAAAGTCCAAGAAAATATTTCTCTGCTAAAGCAAGAATTTATTGATACAGTCTGCTCAGAGAACCCTACAACTTTTTGGAAGCAAAGAAAACATGAAGTTTCCCTTCCTTACAAAGAAGAATATCAAGGGAAACCTTGTAAGAGTAGGGCCATACCTATGAATGTTGAATATAAGAAGCTATGTGTAAAAGGGATTAAGCATTTACTTAGCAAAGATCTTATTAGAGAATCTACCAGTCCATGGAATTGTTATGGATTCTATGATAATAAACATTCAGAACATATAAGAGGAATTCCTAGACTAATAGTAAACTACAAACCCTTAAATAAGGTATTGGTTGATGATACATATCCAATCCCAAATAAAAGAAATCTGGTCACTAGAATTCCAGGAGCAAAGATCTTTTCAAAATTTGACTTAAAATAAGGATTTTGGCAGGTTGCAATTAAAGAAGATGATAAATTCAAAACAGCCTTCAATGTCCCTGCTGGCCATTATGAGTGGAATGTTATGCCTTTTGGCCTAAAAAATGCTCCATCTAAATTCCAAAGAGTAATGGATAATACTCTCAAGCCATATTTTGATTGGCTTATAGTTTACATTGATGACATACATGTATTTTCTTCATCCATAGACCAGCGTTTCAAACATCTGAGAAAGCTTTTACAAGTTGTCAAGCAAGTAGGCCTAGTTCTCTCTAAAAAGAAAATTGAGCTTTTCAAAACTGAAATTAAGTTTCTAGGCCATACCATTGATAATGGAAAACTAACTCTACAAACTCATGCTGTAGAGTTTGCAGACAAATTCCCTGATAAGATTCTTGAAAGAAGGATCCAAGTCCATGGACAGAAGCCCATACTCAAGCTGTGAAAAATATTAAAGCCAAAACCAAGAATCTTCCTATTCTTCATATTTCTGATGATGACCTCCACAAGATTGTCGAAACAGATGCCAACAATATTGGCTGGGGAGCAGTACTTAAACAGGTAAGAGATAAAGAAAAATAAGAAATTATCTAGTTTGCCTCAGGATTATGGCAGGCAGCAGAAAAGAATTATTCTGCCCTAGATAAAGAAATCAAAGCTGCATTAAATGCCATAAAAAATTTGAAATCTATTTGATATATAAAAAGTTCCTACTAAGAACTGATGCAGCAGCCATGAATAAAGTTCTTAATAAAGATTTGAAGTCTCCTGGTGATTCTAAGTTTGCTAGATGGCGGTCCCTCTTCATCAACTTTGATTTCACTATTGAACACATCAAGGGAGTACACAACTCTATACCAAACTTCTTGAGCAGAGAACACCTTCAAAATTTCTGCTTATTAATTTTTGTACAGCTAAGGGATGGCATAGAAACAGTAGTTAATATTCCTGACTCTTTGAATTGGGAGACCTATGCAGCAGATTGGGTACCCCATTGGGAGCTAAGAATCACAAATATTTTATCCCAGACAACTCATCTGTCATATTCAATATTGGTACCTAAACTAAGAGGAAGAAGGGTTTCAAACCTAGTTGGTACCTAAACTAGGTGACTGGTGGAAAGACTTTGGGGTAAACAAAGGAGCAATTGATCTAGCAATATTAAATTCCTTTACTCCTTTATCATCTGTACAGGATATTTTCCGACAAGGACCTAATGATGGAGAATTATTATGTTCATTTATCCTTAATCATTATCAATGGGCTGTTAAAACAAAAACTATTGTACAAATCTTAAATGGGCAGCCTTTTATAGCACGGAAGATTTATACCAAATGCTGGGATACACTCAATTATCCAGAAAGATTTTTTGGATTTTTTGAAAATGATTAATCATAATCTCTCACACGGTTTCCGTGGGTTGACGTGACCAACTTCACAGTGTAATCATGAGAATTCATGTCTAAATGGCTGACAGTGGTGTCATTTGGGTTCCGTGGGTTACCGTTTTAAAACTCCACAGTGTAATTATTGTTCTCTTTTAAATAAAGAGAATCTTGGAAACTCGGAGCACTTCTCCGACTTTTGGTGAGGTTTGTCCCACATTTCCAAGGTAC
>SNQJ01S0061815.1:48933-62023 GCA_010110895.2 Picea sitchensis | reverse complement strand
ACCAAATACGTACTTGAACAAGATGAGGACAACAATGAGGACCCAGTACTATACAGAGAAATATACACTCAGCACTAGGACCCCTATAGATTCTGTCATTTCCATGATCAACCAATGGAATGATTACTAGCTACACGGTTTCCGTGGGTTGACATGACCAAATCCACAGTGTAATCATGAGAATTCATGTCTTAATGGCCGACAGTGGTGCCATTCGGGTTAATTCATGTCTTGATGGCCGACATTGGTGCCATTCAGGTTCCGTGGGTTACCGTATTAAACCTCCACTATGTAATTATTGTCCCTTTGAAAAGAATCTTGGAAACTTGGAGCACTTCTCTGACTTTTGGTGAGGTTTGACCCACATTTCCAAGGTACTTTACTTTATGTCATATTAGTTTGTCCATCTGTCGGGGAATCTTGCATGACTACCCAGTCAGATCTACTATTCTATTTGCTTTCGGTAGATATGAAATAAATCTATGATTTGGTCGAAGGATCTTGCACGATCACCACCGCCAAATCCTAAAAGAAAGATTCAGTGGCAGACACATGGGGCAACTTGTCCATTCGAGTCTTTGCTTCATGATGACTCTTCTTTCACAAAAAGGAAGGAGGAGAGCTTATTCTTGGGGCATTTGCATTTGAGCCAGCAAGTGAGTCTAAGTCTCTAAGATTCCCTTCTGTCTGAAGCTTCGTGTCTTTCTTTGAGTCCAGAGTCTGTAATTAAGTTTGATAAGGAAAGAGCATACTGCTATCAGTCTATGCATCTAGCACAAAGTTTGTAATACCCGTGGATTGCTCTGATTAATATAAACAAGTCTTCTGCATATATGTGTTTATCTCTGAAGTCTTACTCATTGTCTCTGTAACATGCGCTCATTATGATCTTTCTTATTTTCCTGTATTTGCAATCGATGTTCCTTGGTATTGTCTAATATAGTTCACTCATCCAGATAATAAGGTTCACTGGTAGTCTGGTATAAAGCGACGGCCGACCACTGGTAGTAAGTCCCGCGAAGGCAGGAGGCCACTAAAGGGCAGTTGTAGGTGCAAAGGGTCGTGGAAAGCCAGCTATAGGGTTCACATAAAACTACAAAATCTTGGTGGACTCCAGGTGGTGGGGTTCATAGTTCGGACAGAGTAAAGCGGTTAACCCGACGATATTGGTTCTGTCAAAAGTAGCAGAAATCAGAAGACCAAATGGCAAGAGGAGATAGCGCATAAGACCAGAGTTCGATCTGTCAAGCTTCAATCTCTGACTCTACGATCTGATAAAGCTAGTCGCTCTGTATTCAAGACTCTGTGTGTGTTTTATTTTCTGTGTAAAGAATCCTGTGCCATATCAAGAGTCTTGGGCCCTTTAAAGGCAGGGTTTCCACTCTTGTGACACACCTCTAAGGCCGTATTAGTAGTCTCGAGCTCTTTAAAGGCAGATTTTCCACTACTGCGACCTTCTGACAGAGATTACTAGTTTTTTCCTGAGTAGTTGGCGAGGAGCCTATCTGACTTTCTCTCTCTTCGGAGCAGAGGACTAAGATTAAATGCCCTGCTTTCCTGTGCAGAAATAGTAAGATCTACCACTATGGATTCTAGAACCATGTCTTTTAGAGAAGTCAGAAATGTTGAAGAACAAAGTACTTTCGAACTTGACTCTGTAAATAGCTTAGAGTCCATGTTTGCATTCAATAGATCACAAAGTATAAACCATTCTAGCATAGAAGAAATAGAGACTCGGCCTCAAGAACCATGGAAACTACCTCCCATCCCCCCAAGCCGTGTGTACCAAGACCTAAACATGTTCCACCTAAAGGTTGTAACAAGGTTGATTGTAAAAGAATCAGTAATTAGAATACAACAAAATAGTTATGTCAGTTAAACAATTTCACTAATCAATGCCAAAGAAATCCGGAAAGAGGCCAAGAAGCATGGAACAATTCCTTTTGCATTTTGGATGCATAAGAATCGGAATCAGCCCCCTAGTACATAGAGGAATAGACTCTTATGTTTTATGTACAGTAAGGGATTTGACACATAATAAATTCATTGATTCTTTGATTGGTGGAATAGTCGCCCCTCTTTCTAATGGGCCTGTCTACTTTGACTGTTATCCAAATTTTTTTGTTTATACTTTTGATGAGAATATTGAAAATATCTTGAAACTCCAGATTAGAACAACTGGATTCGACATGTGTCCTACTAGGACAAATATATCTGTTCAAGCCAGGGGATGCTTTAGACATACCAATATTTTGTTTCCTGCAGTATTGCATACCCCTAGTAAAGAATCTCAATCCAGTACCTTGGTGCTTACAGACCCCTTGAATCAAAAGATGGAGCATTGTCTGATAAAATGGGAAAATCTATCTTTCCCAAATGATTGGGTTATTGATACTCCCAGAGCACCGATTCCAAGTTCCATCACCTCTGCTCAAATAAAGGAAACTGCCAGTTCTGCAGTTATTTCTTTTCCCCAAAGAAACCGTCCCAAACAGGTTTCTTATACAACAGATAATCCAAGTTCTCCATTCCCTTCCTCTTCATTCTACTTACATGCTTCACTCCAGTCTCTGGCAAACCAAGTTGGCCAAATTCCTTTCACAGTAAGATGTTTTGATTGTGGAGAACTTATCACTCTGTCCACTCTTTCTGCCTTTAAATAAAATGAAAGAGTACAGTTTGAACATGCAAACCATAATCTGAGGACAAACTTACCCCCTCCAAATTCTACTGCAAAAGATCAATGTCCTCATCCCCAGTGTTCTGACATTCCTTTTCCACATGACTCTCATGTCTTAGTTATTCGAGACAGTTCCTGTACAGAAATAGATCAGAGAAGACAATCTTATCTTCCTAAGGACATGAGAAGACCCTCTTATCCAGAAATCAAGAAATTTCTTCCGCTTCTAAAAGGATGCAAAAAGGATACAACTAAAGAAGAATAGATGAAAGAAATGATTAATTGGGTTTTATTTACTCATCCAAGAGAAGAAGCTTTTGCCAACAGTTCTTCCATTACAGAAAAATTAAGTCTAGCCTGTGAACGGAAAAAATTTATGGACTCTGAAAGTTTGTTTATTTCCTTTTATGAATGGAATTCCTTTTATAAAAGATCATAGAAAGCCCACCCAAAGCCTTTAGCCCCTCAAAAGGAAAAATCCATTTGCTGTCCTATCCAAGCTCTTACTGTATCAAACCTTGGAAGAGAAATTAACAAGCTGAAAAAAACCATCAAAGAAACCTCTGGACAAAGAGAAGAAGATCAAGAACAAAATCTTCAGATTGAACATCAGAAATTTCATATTCTGATTGATTTGAAAATACAAGGAATGCCTTTCAAGATAAAAACATTAATAGATACAAGATCAGACTTGAATATGCTACACAAGGACATTATCCCTATATCTTTATGGAAAAAGACTCAAGCCTTAGTTGTTGGATTAGGAAATATTCCTAATGACATCTCATTTCAGATTCCAGAAGTATTCCTTTGCTTTCAAGATTATTGTTTAAAATTGAAATTTCTCTTGACGGATATTCCTATTGCCTGCATTCTTGGCACTCCTTTTCTTGTAGCAGTATCACCACATGGTTCAACAATGTTGACTCCAAATAAACCAGGATACTTTATTAGTATTCCTTCCCCAAAGGGAAAGTTGTGATAAAACTCCCTTTTGTTTCTACTCCACGAATTTCAGACATGGTGCAGTTGTCCATAAGAAAAAATCTTAAAATAGAAGAATTGAAAGATTTCCAACAAGCAATAAGAATCAAAGATCAACTAAAGCAAAAGCATGTCCAAGAAAAGATTTCTCTGCTAAAGCAAGAATTTATTGATACAGTCTACTCAGAGAACCCTACAGCTTTTTGGAAGCAAAGAAAACATGAAGTTTCCCTTCCTTACAAAGAATAATATCAAGGGAAACCTTGTAAGAGTAGGGCCATACCTATGAATGTTGAATATCAGAAGCTATGTGCAGAAGAGATTAAGGGTTTACTTAGAAAACATCTTATTAGAGAATCTACCAGTCCATGGAATTGTTATGGATTCTATGTTATTAAACATTCAGAACAGATAAGAGGAATTCCTAGACTAGTAGTAAACTACAAACCCTTAAATAAGGTATTGGCTGATGATACATATCCAATCCAAAATAAAAGAAATCTGGTCACTAGAATTGCAGGAGAAAAGATCTTTTCAAAATTTGACTTAAAATCAGGATTTTGGCAGGTTGCAATTAAAGAAGACGATAAATTCAAAACAGCCTTCAATGTCCCTACTGGCCATTATGAGTGGAATGTGATGCCTTTTGGCCTAAAAAATGCTCCAGCTAAATTCCAAAGAGTAATGGATAATACTCTCAAGCCATATTTTGATTGGCTTATAGTTTACATTGATGACATACTTGTATTTTCTTCATCCATAGACCAACATTTCAAACATCTGAGAAAGCTTTTGCAAGCTGTCAAGCAAGCAGGCCTAGTTCTCTCTAAAAATAAAATTGAGCTTTTCAAAACTGAAATTAAGTTTCTAGGCCATACCATTGATAATGTAAAACTAACTCTGCAAACTCATGCTGTAGAGTTTGCAGACAAATTCCCTAATAAGATTCTTGACAGAACGCAGCTACAAAGGTTTCTGGGTAGCCTGAATTATATTAGCCATTTTTACAAGAAATGTGCCCAAGACAGAAAGCTGCTAAATGAAAGATTAAAGAAGGATCCAAGTCCATGGATAGAAGCCCATACTCAAGCTGTGAAAAATATTAAAGCCAAAACCAAGAATCTTCCTATTCTTCATATTTTTGATGATGACCTCCCTAAGATTGTCGAAACAGATGCCAGCAATATTGGCTAGGGAGCAGTACTTAAACAGGTAAGAGATAAAGGAAAAGAAGAAATTATCCAGTTTGCCTCAGGATTATGGCAGGCAGTAGAAAAGAATTATTCTACCCTAGATAAAGAAATCAAAGCTGCATTAAATGCCATACAAAAATTTGAAATCTATTTGATATATAAAAAGTTCCTACTAAGAACTGATGCAACAACCATGAATAAAGTTCTTAATAAAGATTTGAAGTCTCCTGGTGATTCTAAGTTTGCTAGATGGTAGGCCCTCTTCAGCAACTTTGATTTCACTATTGAACACATCAAGGGAGTACACAACTCTATACCAGACTTCTTGAGTAGAGAACACCTTCAAAATTTCTGCTTATTAATTTCTGTACAGCTAAGGGATGGCATAGAAACAATAGTTAATATTCCTGACTCTTTGAATTGGGAGTCCTATGCAGTATATTGGGTACCCCATTGGGAGTTAAGAAGCACAAAGATTTTATCCCAGACAACTCATCTGTCATATTCAAACTTGGTACCTGAAGTAAGAGGAAGAAGGGTTTCAAACATTCTAGCTCCCATAATTTCAAGGACAAATGAAAAAGCAGTTGAAGCACAAAATGCTCTAATAGAATTATTTCATGATATCATTCTAGTATGTGATATAAGGGATAATGAAGGACATAACCAGAAATACTTTTGCTTAAATAGACCCAGGCTATTGTTCCATTGGCCTAAACGAAATCCCAATATTATTTTCCCTGAGACCGGCTTCAATTATATTGAATACAAAGAATTATGGTGGAATTTCATCTAGCAAGAAGAATTCTTCACTTTAGTCAAATTTGGGAATGTTAACACTGCATCATCTGGGAGGCCACCTCTTTGGTTAGCTGACCAATGGAAAGACTTTGGGCTAAACAAAGGAGCAATTGATCCAGCAATATTAAATTCCTTTACTCCTTTATCATCTGTACAGGATGTTTTCCGACAAGGACCTAATGATGAAGAATTATTACGTTCATTTATCCTTAATCATTATCAATGGGTTGTTAAAACAAAAACCATTGTACAAATCTTAAATGGACAGCCGTTTATAGCACATAAGATTTATACCAAATGTTGGGATACACTCAATTATCTAGAAAGATTTTTCGGATTTTTTGAAAATGATTAATCATAATCTCTCACACGGTTTACGTGGGTTGACGTGACCAATTCCACAGTGTAATCACGAGAATTCATGTCTAAATGGCCGACAGTGGTGTCATTCAGGTTCCGTGGGTTACTGTATTAAAACTCCACAGTGTAATTATTGTTCTCTTTTAAATAAAGAGAATCTTGGAAACTCGGAGCACTTCTCCGACTTTTGGGGAGGTTTGACCCACATTTCCAAGGTACTCTACTTTATGTCATATTAGTTTGTCTATTTTTCGAGGAATCTTGCACGACTACCCTGTCAGATCTACTATTCTATTTTCTTTCTATAGATATGAAATAAATCTATGATTTGGTCGAAGGATCTTGCACGATCTCTACTGCCAAATCATAAAAGTAAAAGATTCAATGGTAGACACATAGGACCACTTGTCTATTCGAGTCTTTGCTTTATGATAACTCTTCCTTCATAAATTTGTGAAAAGAAAGGACGAGGGCTCATTCTAGGGCATTCACATTTGAGTCAGTAAGTGAGTCTAAGTCTCTAAGCTTCCCTTCTGTCTGAAGCTTCGTGTCTTTCTTTGAGTCCAGAGTCTGTAATTAAGTTTGGTAAGCAAAGAGCATACTACTCTCAGTTTGTGCATCTAGAAATTTTTGTTTCAACAGTATGAATCTAGGTATGTTTGATAGATTATGTCCTAGCTTGAAAACTAGGGCACTAATAGATGAAAGAAGGTTTGATATGAGTAGATCTAATAACAATAGTGAAATATATATTATACCTATGCATAGAAAGAATGTTTGGACTAACAAGTGTATGTAGGATCCTAGAAAGAACTATTTGCAGGTTAGCTACCATGATCCTAGCACGTAGTACAAGAAAGGCTAGGGATCATTTAAAAGGATAGGATTAACCCTTTGTTATAGTTGCAGAAAAACCAAGACATCTTGCTAAGGAATGCCCTGGGAGAAGATCTAGTTGTCTTTGTTGCAAATCTATGGACCATGAAGTATTGGATTGCCCTAGAATGATTTCTAGGCTTGAAGGAATGAATATAAGACAAGAAAACCCTAAGGTAGATCCAGAAATGGTAGAACCCCAGAAAGAATCAGAGAGAGTATTGCTACATATGAAAGAAACCCTGAATGACCACCAACATGTCATCTTATCAGAGATCTTCAAATAAAAAGAATGACTTGAAGCAAGAATAGGAGACTTCGACATTGATTTTGTTCTAGATGAGGAAACACAGGTAAATATCATGAAAGAAAGAACTTGGGAACTTTTAGGGAATCCCACTATGACTCCTTCATTGGGAGGAATAGAGTTATTTAGAGGAAAGTTGATAAACCTATGTGGAAAGCTCACCCGGATACCTATGAATGCTAATGGGACTTCGACAGAGGAGGACTTCAATATTTTTAAATTTATTGAGAACAACACCCCATTTACTATGTTGCTCGGAAAACCTTGGATTGAAAGAGATCAGGCCAGAAGGAAAGAAGAAAAATAAGTTTTAGAGCAACAGAAGCAAGAGTTAAAAGATTTCATGACTAGAAAGATCGCATACTTGATTGAAGAACAAAAGAACATATCGAATCTATTTAACACCCGAGACCGGGATGTCGAAGTTGCAAGAACAATAGAAAACCCACTAAATATTGAAGTACCTATTCTAGATAAAGAAGAAGTATCACCCTCGAATCTTAGGCAAGAAACTCAACAACACAAAGTAACTATGCCAAAAGAAGATAAGAACCAGAATGGAAAAATGCATACCGAGACGAAGCTCACTAGGAAGAAGGCTAGGAAGCTAAGTAAGAAGAGAGATAAAATCGATAAGTTACAGAAGGTTCCAGAGGGAACTTCGCAGAGGGAAAATTTGCAAAATTGGAGCTTCGCTGGAATATTAGAACTGTGTCACATGGCACTTCGCCATGGCGAAGCAATATAACCTTTGGGAATAATATAACCATTCGATTGACCCTTTGAACAGATAGAAAGGAATTTATGGTTCACCACCAGACCATTGGACTGCGCCATAAAGGATAGAATAGAGTTAATAAAGGCTTCTTGTGCGTTGCAAGAGATCTATTACCAATTTTTCTAATTATCCCGTCACTCCATGCACTGAGAACGCTTTTGCTAAATGTGAATTTGAGCTCGCAGACTTGTTGATTTTACTCAGTGATTATTTTGCTATTGCATTCTATCTCATTGCAGTGTCTAAGTTACCCTTTGAACCCGAGATTTCCAACCCCGAGTGTGTATGTTAGACGAGTTGATCATTGCAGAGAAATTTGTTGAAGAAGTTCTGATCGACCTCGTGACTGAAAGATTCATGTCGATGTTTGCAGGTGTACAAGCTTCATCGAATAGAATAGTGCAGGCTTCTTCGTTGACCGCTCATGGATCTGGACCATCCCGGCCGTCAACAGAAAAGAGAACCAAGCATAAAAATGACCTCGCAAATGAAAAATTGATTCCAACCATATTGCCTAATTACATTCTGCCTCTGGCTAGCATGGTGAATCGTGATAGTGTACCACGCAATTTTGAGTACACCATAGTTACTGTGTACCTCTCAAAGGGGATACGCGCAGTTCGAACAAACCAGGATAAGATCGCAACACTAAAATTCAGTGACTTCAACTGAAGAGATTGCAAGGTCTATGGTATGTTCTCCCCATACAAGTACCTAACCAGAACTAAAGGGAAGAACTTGAAGATCATCACTTAGCAGTGGACTATGGACCTCGCGCAGTCCACCCTGTTGAATGTAATGAAGATACCGCACTTCGGAAGACACCAGGAAGTCAATGGACATGTCAAGATGCTACTGTCATGTTACCATGGTGGATACTTATGGATAGACCACTACATTATAGTTGACTCGACACTTATCCATAGGATCACAGGCCTGAGTATGCAAGGACCTGACCCGCAGGAATTTTATCCAGGAAAAGTCGTACATTGCGCGCTAGCACAGAAGATCAAATACACCTATGGTGATGTCGAGAAGGGAACAAGAGGCTACAAGGTAGCTTCCATCTAGAGTGGTGCAGTGCACCTCGCATGTAAACTAATATCTAGGAAGTTAGTAAGAAATAATCGACCTAAGCAGGTCACCGGCTTTGTCGTTGGCCTCATAGGGAAGTGCGCAGAAGGCCTACAGATGAACTGGGTGAAGTACCTAGTTAACCAGTTGGAACTCGATTTTCGAGAAGCACAGGATCAAGGTTATGAATTTCATTTTAGTTGGCTCCTGGTCCTCATTGCATTTTTTTCCTGGGAGATGCCGGAGGGAGAGACCTTCCCAAAAATAGAGTCGTTCAAACCGCTTGCCACGAAGTTTGCTACCCTGTGGTATTCAACTAATATGAACAAATAGTGGCAATTGAATGTTGTGTTTCATATGTATTACCTTCATATAAAGAGATCCATCGAAGCCAAGCCTCGCATGACTCGGAATACCTTACAGAGGTTCCAACCCTTAATGAATTTCAGCACAGATAGGCACCTCACCTACATTACAGTGCAGGGAGATGAACATAAAGGGAAACTCTAGACATATTATAAGCTTTCAGAAGAATATCTTGAGGAAATCACTAAGGAATGGTTCGCTAACCTCCTTTTCCCCTCCAACCCCACAGAGATGTCTGACTCTGACAGCCTGGAGACTGCACATAAGGAAAAGAACACACCCAGACCTAGAAAAATGAAGCAGATTGAAGAGGTTCAAGACTTAAGCAGCGCCTCAGGGAAGACTGCTTCCATGTCACCTGACTGAGGGGGTGGTGACGAAGTAGAAGCTGAATAGAGGCCCAACGAAGTAACACCACCCAGAGACGAGGTGGACCCATTGAAGAAAATGAAGGTTTCCCCCCCGAAACCTTCTTCCCGGAAGAAGTCAAAAGCCACCATGACCAAGATGCAGATTGTCCTCACCTCCAATGAATTTGAATTCATCATAGCAGCCCTGAACGATGCTTCACTGGAAATAGCAGACAAACAAGCAACAAAGTAGGAAGAAATGTATGATAGGATTGAAGTCGAACTTCGAGGGGTACAGTAGGCCCTTCAATCCAGTCATGTAGTATCCACTATTCCCCTGCCATTAGGAAAACCAGAGTTGGGAGATGAGCCAACCCAACTCCATCGACTAGCTGATACAGTCGAAGCTCACCTTCGCCAAGCACAAGAGGAAACAGAAAAATCCACCCAGGCTTTGACACAAGTGAAAGGAGTACTTATAGAACAACGCCAAAATGCAGAAAAGGAAAGGATTTCTCTCCAAGCGAAGTTCAATGAATAAAAAGCACAGATGCAACAAGGAAAAGAACAGTTACTCGCAGAGCAACTTGAAGTAAAAGAAGTGGTTAGTAGAGAACTTCACTCTATTACAGTCATAGAAATAAAGGCAGAGGATCAAGTCACACAAAAAGTGGAGCAGCTCGTAGAAGCTATACAGCAGTTACAGCAACGCATAGATGACTTAGAGCTCCGTGCAGTGACCGAGACTCCACAAGATGTAAGGGATCAAAGAGAAGCAACTACTCAAAGCCCAGTTGAGTGAATAAAATCCCTTGCTATGGAATTCAAGAAACTCACCTATCGCAATGCCCAAACCTACGAGAAACTCACAGAGAATCCATAACTGAAGGAACTAGATTCGTAGCTCCAAGAGGCGAAGTATCAGGCCGAAAATATACAAGCGCAGTTGAATCCCCTGTCAGTTGTGGAAAGAATGAAGCGCTCCTAATAACAACTCACCACCCATTAGAAGATCCACACTATCCAAAGAAGAGCTATGGAAGTAACTCAGAGGCTCCAACCTATACAAGATAAGGCCTACCAATTGTTCACAGAGGTTGAATTTCGAGGAGAAGAACTGGAGCAGGTTGTCGCTGTAGGTGAACAACACCTAGAGGGACCTATGAACGAGGTAGTCATCAAAGATTTTGTTGAACAAAAGGTCATGGCACAACAAAAAGTCCAAGCAGTGTGAGCCACGCTTGAGGATTTTGAGGCAGAACTACCCAGATTAGAGTGACTCGAGACGAGTCACAGGTGAGTGTTGTGGGCATGTTGGGCCTTGACCAAGTTTTGGGAGATCCTTGGTCAATTTTGACCTATTTTGGGACTTCGACAGCTTATCAGAGATGGACCACAAGACGAAGCAGAGATCGTGAGATCTTATCCCCTTTTTGGGTCCTTTTTGGGAGTTGGGATTATGTAACAGGTATGGGATGTCGGCCCATGGGTTTACCCATTTTTAGGCCTATTTTGTAAAGTATAAATAAGTAGCTAGGTGATGTAAGTATCCTAGCCAATAAGCTAAGTGCTAAGTGCTAAGTGCAAGTATGGATTGTAAAGGGTTTGTTCATACTGTGTGAGACTTGCAGAGCTAAGTGCAAGTGGTTGTAACAGATTATGAAAGGCTTTGTGCTAGACCTAACTCGGGGAAGGAGGATATGGTGAGGTGCGCACAGATCTCCTGTCCTATGTGGAGTAGGGTTTTTGTGGCTCTGTGCATATAGATAATTGATTGAAGATAATAAAGAAGGGAAGAGTTGGTGGAAGTAGCCTCAGGGTGGGGGTGAACCACGTAAATATTATGTTATTCTGCTTTGTGTGATGTCTTGATGTGTTTATCTCTTTACTTACTAAGTGATTTGATATAGATAGATAGATTTGTTTATGCTTTTTGCTAATGATGTATATGGATGTAGATCTGATCTATATGAATATGCTTAGTGCTTGAATCTGCTAGATTTAATCTACCTCTTTATGATAAGTTCTAGATACATCAGATCTAAGTGAAGGATGCAATTCTCTATTTTATCCGCGTAGTAGATAGTGGTTAAATATTTATGAACTATCGGTGCTAAGTGCTCTGTTAAGTATTACAATCACAGATATGTGTCCCAGCTAAGGTTGCAGACACCTGAGTCCTGCAACCACCCCTGCCTCTACCTCGGGTGAGACTTCATCTGCTTCGCAGGTGTTGCTGAAAGGGCTAGTAGTTAGGGTTTTTTTGGTGCGTTGTTGTAGCATTGAACCCTGGGCCTGCCCCTGTTCCAACAGTCGGATTCACCTGATATGTAATTTTGAGTTGGCTCTCTTGTGCAAAAATATGGGAACGAGTGTCGGAATGAGTGTTGGAATATCAATTCATTTGATCCTGATCCAATGTATGGAAACACCTATCTCCCAAAATATCAAGAATTAGTTTATCATTAATAAAACCATATAAAATACACTATGAATAATAAATTAAGTATGAATTCACATCATTTACTTGTATTTCTTATAATCAAAGGATTTAAATAAAATACCAACATTTTAAAGTAAATGTAATGGTTTATGGTTAAATTTGATGACATAATAGTGAAATAAGGTGGAAGAAAGCATCAAATTTAAGATCCCATCATCCCCCCAGACCGAATATATGGCACGTCCTCGTGCCATGAATAAATTTGAACTGACCTTTTATTCATTTTAAAAACTCTGTATTTTCAACAACAAACTGTAGGCAATATTCAGCACAAGGAATCCAACACTATTATACTAAAAAAAACTAGAACTTAGAAAAAGAAGTATTAATGCTATGGAATGAGAATACCAAAACACTTATAAATTTTGGAATTGAAATATCCCATACATACAATTTTATCAACTAGTAACAATGTATGCTTACGAGGACCATATAAGTTATTATAGGGGATTTTTTCCTTAAACAAGAAAACATGAGGGTATAAATGGTCTTTAATACATTGAAAAACCTATAGAAAACCAGTCATCCATGTCTCATTTTAAAGGATTATTGTCATTCAAGTAATATTGATAAAGTTTTCATTTGAGTTCATTAAAATTCTACACTTATGGGTCCCACTTCTAGGATAGTTACATCCTAGATATAGTATGAATTAAATGATAGGGTCTTAAGATCATCTTACGGACATTCTCAAAAGGAAATTAGATGATATTTATTTATCCCTTTTATTCAGCCATGGATGCTTCTTCTAAAGGATTTACACAAGTATATCGTTCATATGGACAAATATAGATTAGGCATAGTAAAAGACATCAAAG
>SNQJ01S0061815.1:30439-48902 GCA_010110895.2 Picea sitchensis | reverse complement strand
ATCTAATAAATATCATCTTCCAGGCAGAATGCCCCATTGCTAGCGAGCTTGTTCAGTACCCTAATGGATTTTCCTAGTCATACCACAGGTCGATACTCGCTTCCAACAGACCTGTTCAGTATCCCAGTAGGTTATCCTCTTACACCCATATTATAGCCTTTACAACCACCCTTAATATTTGTATGTATGTATTTCTTTTGCAATGAGATGGAGAGGGAACTCTAAAAACATTTTTACAAAATAGGATGGTATAAGGATTGGAGGAAACTCTACAAATTGCCCATAAAAAACTGTTCACATGAAAAATAGAATTATGCCTCTATATTAGTCCAAAGACATATCATTGTCAAACTTACTTAATGTGTAGTGGATGAGGCTGTAAGAGAATGACTCAAAGGTGTCTCTAGTCCCTACGTCTATCTTCTTCATATAATATTATAGTAGTGTTCCCTCATAAGTAGAAGTTTCATTCACTCTCCTGCTACTATTTGGTAAAGATGTGTGAATAACTATCTTTGGTATGAATCTTGGGATGTACAAGTTACCTAGGGGTATTATTATGAAGACCTTAAGGTTTTATTAAATCCCCATAGTTCTTTAAAGATTCACATTCAGGCTATTGTTATTATTAATGGTCTGAAATATGCATGTAATAAGGGAAATAAAGATCCATAATTGTTTTGGTTTCTAGTATTAAACTATCAATATTATATTCATCTTAGTTCCTTTATTGAAAAATAAAACACAAAGATATGTTGCATTAACTTGATAATAACATGATGCAACTTTTATTTATTATCCTACTCTACCTAAAAAGAAAGAAAACTCTTTATTCAAGTGTAAGAACTTTTCCAATGTAAACATGTGTGAAGCATAACAAGAAAATTACCCATATCCACATACAAAACAATTACCTCAATGATTTCCTATATATGTTGAACCAACCAACCTTTTTGATTTGGCAGCAAGAAGAGTTGTAGGAGAAAATAGCATTGTGGCCTAACTACCTCTTGGAACCAATTTTCTATGTAATCTCTACACATATCCTCCTCTTATGGATGATCGATTTCTTTAGTACATGAAGGATTTGTTTATATTCATGTTGAGAAATCCTCAGTCTCAGGTCTTAATGATCACTCTCTATTAGATGTAGTCCCTAATTTTCCGGCTTCCTTTGGAGAATATTTTTGTAGCTCACGGAACTTTGGTCCTTCTAGTATTTCTAGAGAGATAGATAAATTTTTGGCTGCTACCAAAATATGTTCTTCTTGAGAAGGAGAAATCCCAACTGCTGTGAGGATTTGAGAGAGTTCTTCCAATATTATCATCTTTACATTCATTTTATCAATTGATGATTTCTTTCTCACACGTAGATGAGTATATGGGGTTCTTACAGTACCCAATGAAATAATAACTAAAATTTAACACTATTGAAACAAAAATGAAATGAAAATGAAATGAAATTAATTGCAAAACTCAAAGCACACTACTTAAAGAAAACTTGAACTCCTCATGCTACTTTATACATCATTGTCACCGAGTTATATTTTCACAAGAGTTAGATCTTCAAAAAGAAAACACAATTTCAGGAAATAAAGCGTTCTTGTGGGAAAGTAAATTGCAGGAATGTAAACACACTAAGAAAAGTAAACAAACTTGCATAAAAAGTAAACACTCTTACGAAAAGGGAACAACAAGGGTTTGGAGCAACCCATTAAAATGGATTTGTGGGTTCTTACCTCTCGTATTAAAGTTTCTCCTCCCCCTTGTTGTGTAATTAAAGGAAATATACCTACCTAAGCTCTAATCCCTTTAGCACCTCCCTGACAATGGCGCCAAAAATGTCGAGTGAAATATATGTTATCTATTTTGACATTAAATTTTCAACTCAGGGCTCGTAAACTTCAAGGTGATAGCACTATATGTGTAGGTCTAGAGCTATAATCTAGCCTATTCTAGCCTAATCTAATCTAATGTCGGCAACACACTCAAATAATAAAGAGATTAAACAAACCAGAACAATTCGTCATCTAGGGAAGAAACCCAACATGGAGTGACCATATTTCACGAGTTAGGTCATTAATCTATCTATTGGTGATTTAAAGCTATTGGAAAATTTAAGATGCGAGAAAACTAAGGTGAACAAATTGGTATAACAAAGAAGGGAAAAATTGAAAAACGGTACCAGTATAACAAAAAATTGTCAGTGAAGGAAGGACAGTAACCTTCTTGTATCATTCTAAGTTTGGAAACCAGCTAAATCATTACCCTTGTGGTATCATAGCTTCGCATGGGGGTGGGACACTGTAGGAAGGCACTCTACAATAAGGCCTAAGATTGGGAGGGAAGGCATCCTCTCTCAGTCAGTTGGTTGTGGAAATTTCTGTGATCAGATAAGTATTTAGCTTGGTCTATTTAATTTGTGCATGAATGATGTATACATGTATTTTTTTTTATTGTTGAAGGAGATGGAGCATGCCATGGTTATGATAAGATAGAATCTGGAAGTCACCCATGACAGAAAAAAAAAGCTATGAATATAGCAATAGAACTCACTGAGAGTTCAAAGTGGGAGATCATGTGTATCTTCGAGTGAAACCCAAGAGAAGTTCCCTGAGAATGGGATTGTGTGCTAAGTTGGCACCCTGATATTATGGACCATTTGAAGTCCTAGAAAGAATAGGAACAATAGAATACATGATTTATTTACCACCTATTGTGAGAGATCATAATGTATTCCATGTGTCTTTATTAAAAAAATGTGTTCATGATCATGATCATGTTATTGATTGGAATGTGATACATGTGTAATCAAAGGGAGAGTTTCATGCCAAACCTCAATGAATATTGGACATGAGAGAAATAATTCTCCAGAACCGATCCATTGTGTAGTTCAAGGTTCCATGGAAGAACTTTGGAGTAGACGAGGCTACATGGGAGCTGGAAGATTCCATGAGATTGGAATACCCATTTTTTTCTGTATAATTGTAGACACATGGTTTTTTAAACACCAAGGACAATGTTTCTTTCAAGGGGGAGGGGAATGTAACACCATGTTTTCCCCCAAGACTGTATTATGCTAAGAATTCATATGATGTGATTATGAATCATGTAATTTTGTTTTAATTAATGAAAACACCAAACAATTGACTGAAAGGGAACAACCTTGAAAGTAATGGTCATGATACACAAGTCAAAATTTATGAAGCAGGAATTTATTGACTGGTTGGGAAAGGTGAAGCTGAGATGTTTTCATGAAGAAAATGGAAATAGTGTTTAACAAGCCAGCTTATGCTTGTAAGGAATAAAATACACCTACCATCATACCATACCTATATGGAACCACGTGAACTATTATGAGGAATGATACTGGTGGTTGAGGCAGTTAATAATTGTTGACAATTTTGACTTCTTCAAGGATGCAAGGGTCAGTTGAATTAACTTGAAGTAGAGGACACCACATATTTCCCTTCCAGGAATTTAGACCCCATAACATTAGGTCATGTCTACAGGAAGCCATAGGAATCCCAAGAGGATTGGAGGAAGAAGAGGCAAAAGGTGGAGAAACATCATCTTACAACCAAAAAGAATATATGCGGGAAGAATACCAAGATGTGCACACAGAAAATTAAAAAAAGAGAGAGAGTACACATGAGGGTGCACACGCATAGAGAAAAAAAAAAGAGAAATAACAAATCATGAAGGAGCTCAAGAATATCCAAACACAAAAGAAGCGAGTGAGAAGCAGACTCATAGAGAAACAAAGTAGAGAGAAGAGGTGTTCATGAGAAGAAATTTAAGAGAAGAAGACAGGGGAGAGATTTCCTTGAATAAAATAAGAAGAATGTCCATTTTTATGATGATCACCTTGAAACAGAGAAGACTTGGATCTAGACTGGAGCAATAGAGGGATACAATTTGGTATTTACTAGACATAAAATATCACTCATAAGAGGAGGTCTACAAGGGATTATATAGAAGAGAAGGGACTCACTTGTGCAAAGGAAATATAGTTGATAAACTACTTGATAATCTTGTAGAGACCCTGATCTCAGTGGGAAGGGGGGGGGATTTTTTCTTGTCAGCGGAGGAAGGAGAGTAACCTTCCTCGATTGTCCTAAGCTTGGAAACGAGTTGAATCATTCCCCTTGTGGTATTATGTCTTAGCAAGAGGGTTTCATATTGTAGGAAGGAACTCAAAAATAAGGCCTAAGGTTGGGAGGAAAGGCATCCTCTCTCAGTTAGTTGGTTGTGGAGATTTCCCTAATCAGATAACTATTTATCTTGTTCTCTTTAATTTGTGCATGGATGATGTATACATGTATTTATCTCATTTAAATGGGAAGAATGAATGTTAGTAATCAATAAATTGAAATTCTAAGTAAATGGGATATGCTTGTCATTTTTATTGTTTAACTAGTTAAAACCATGAAAATAGACCTCTTTGGGAAATCTATATCCCTAAGGACCCTGCAACTTTGGAGGAAAGTTTGTAGGATATGGAAAACATGTTCCTGGGGGAGAGGATGAAAGTGCCCTGGTGTCGAGGAAGATTGTGTGTGGGTTGAGATATCCTAAATATAGGAATATCACATGTTTTAAGTGGAAATCTCGCAAGATATGCAAGAATATTCCTCTCAACAAAGTTAGGGTGTTTTCGACAGTCTCGAAGTAGATTGTAAACTCTTGGAGGTCTGATAAGATCTTGCAGAACCATGAAATTAGACAAGTTGCAAAATTGGAGCATTAACTAGTAGAAAACCCTACATTGAGCCGGAAAGTATTATAGTCGTTGATTCAGTAGGGTGAGTGGATCTCATTCCTTCGTTGAGAAAGGAATCATTGTCAAGAAATATCAAGTGTCAGGACTTGTATAAATTCCGACGATGATGAGGTCCTAGAGATGGCACGAGGACCATTGATTCGTCGAGAGTGACCTCGATGATATCTGGACCATTGGTTTCAAATGCATCATCGTCGGGGTATAGAAGGTTGGTGTAGTGAGTGATGAGTTCAGATCCTTTCGACGATGATGAGAGCCTAAAAAGAGATGAGAGTCAGTGATCCGTAAATAGGTGAGAGTTTATCTCCCTCATAGATGGACCTACATTTTGTAGAAGAGTGGAAATGGGATGATGAAACCATGGAGACATCACATGCCAACATGGAATCCAGCATGCCTCTGGGGGTGGCATGTATCACTAGTTTCTCCAAGCATATGTGCATCTTAGAAGTTTCGTGCGCACTGGTTTTAAATGTGTGAACTGTTTACTTCGAGGCTGGTGATCCTGTATGCAAAAGATCAGTACTTTTGTATTGATATGTAAATGTAATCACATGAAAATTAATGTAAATACATCTTTGTGGTAGACCGACCATGTAAAAGAGTTCGGGGCGCTTAAACTCCACTAGTTGAGGTCAAGGGGGATGGGTTGAAGGGGCTTAAGTCCAAAAAGGAATATTTTATTAATATTTCTTAAAAAGTGTAAAGGATATAATATTATATCATAAGTCCTAGGGAGGGGACAAGTGGCTAAAATCAGTTCTCAACATGACAAGTGTCAATTTGGGGAAATGTTGTTGACAGAAGGAAGTTCTCAACCTGACAGGTGTCAATTTGGGAACATCCAGTCAAATGGTTCAAACTTATTCCATTCGGGCACCCGATCATCCATTCAATCAGACCATCATAGGGGGTAAGGGGGGCGACTGTTCTACCATCGAGGGGATTGTTTTGTCATGACCCAACTGTTCTATGAATGATCTCGTTGATATTGTCATGATTCGATTGTTACTATTATTGGTATGCTGAAACATCTCGTAGATATATGTGTATGGCATAGATTGGATAGATTAATGGAAGAGGTGGGTTGTCAGGCACATGGAACGTTGGATTGAAGAGGCAATTTTTCAGGCCCGTGGAGGATTGCATTCTCTCCAGGTGAGAGAATTGTTGGGAATTATATCCCGAGGTGTCAAACTGCAGTGACAGGGCTCTGAGACTTCATATTTGGCCTGTTGTTGAAGCCCTAGAAGGGAGGTGGGGAATTTGAAGGACTGTTGAGCAAAGAATGGGCAGACTTCTTGAGGTGGTAAAGGCATGTGGGGAATGAGAGATTGTAGGTTGTCAGTGTGACATGGTATTTGTGACCGACTTTCCTGCAATTGAATCACCTATGTATGAACTACCTGTGACTGTGTTCCTATAAAGTGAGATACTTTAGCCTAGTTTGGAACCCTTGCCCAAGTGGAGTTTAGACCCAGCTCGGGGGTGACCCACTGTTGAGATTTATGAACAATGCAGTCTAAGTTTGGGAGGAACTTGGAAGGTTTTCCTACAGTTGGTGTCTTTTATTCACAAGATAAGTGCCAATTGTGTGTTAAATAGGTTTGAAATTACATTCATGCAATTGATGTCATGAGTTTATGTTGTTTATGTTGTGCGTATAATTATGTTATGAATTGTGTATAAATATGTTAAGAAATGTACACAATCATGCATTACATAGTATCTATATGCATTAAATTAATGACAGAGTTGTGTCAAAGAAATTTAAGTGGAATTGTTGGGAATATGGTATCAGAGCTTATGACTAGAAGAAGTTTTTCTAGTGGCACTACCCAAAGGGAGTCTTGGGGTGTGTTACAATATGGTATCAAAGAAAAGTCTACAACACTGAGCCTGGATGGGCTAGGTTAACATCATGTCAAAGCATTTTTCATATAAAATTGAATTTGGGAGTGGCTGAATTTTCAAGTTTTATTGCGTCCATGACGGAACATTGAAGCAATAGAGAGGAATTAGGTAAAAGCCCGAATTTATGTTGCTAAACTTATGAAGGATTTGGTAAAACTCGCACTGGAAATGTCAACCAGTGACATACTCAATATATGTCATGTAGAGGTTGAATTTAAGTATACATAACTGAAATTGAACAAATTTCATGAATGCAGAACGTCCATGGTGGAAATTGGTTGAGAATCGGGCAAAAGCCCCAATTTTCCACAATGAAAATTATGGAAAAATCAGTTAAATGTCAAGAGCAGTGTGTGCATTAAGTAGAAATATGTGTAGTGTAATAAGATGTGCATGTGTGTGCACTGAGTAGAAATGATGTGCAATGGAATAAAATGTGTAGTTGTGCACACTAAAAACTGAAAATTGCAATGTGTGGAGTCAATAGTGTGGAGAAATGATGTTGCACAGCTGTGTGCATTGAACATTTTGTGTTGCAAGGATGTGCAGGGTATATGCACTAAAGTGTGTATTTGCTCCATGTATAATATGTGGTGTGCATAGTATATAGATGCATAGTAAAACATGCTAAGTTTGTCTATGCAAGATGCAAGCTAGTGTCATAGTGTGATGCACATGATGTGCACTTAGAATAATGGCATACGGTGTTTGAATTGTTGGTGCATGTGCAACTTGGGTATGATTGTGCATGCATAACCACGTGGTTGGAAGGTATAATTATGGGTGCATAGTATGAAAACACTTAACCATGAAGTAGTGTGATGTAGTGTCAGTAATATGCATAGAGTATTGGTGCATGAAACAGGAGTTGTGTTCAATAGAGATAGGTGCGCGACAGAAAAGATTCACAATAGATAGTGGTGTGCGGTGCATGGGAAACATGATTAGTGTCATGTATGTAAATCTGGATAGACTAAATATGAAGTATAATTGTGCATGCGAAGTTGACTAAGCAGTTAACTTCCTAAGAAATCATAAGAAATAATTATAATGTTGTATGAAAAATAGAACTGTACATCATTTCATGAATTGTTAAATTGTCTAGCCTAACAAATTTTTTTGGTTGCACATTTTGCAGAGCCAACATCATTAATCAAGCACGATCAACACAAGTTGAGAATCGTGGAATATGTGTAGGGAATTTTCAGTCATGAAGAAGAGAACAGAGGAATGTATGTCTATATGGGTATTGAAGGTACAAATTCCAATAGACATGAAGAAGGTAAGGAAGAAAGCATGAACTTGATGGAAACCATGAAGAGTTTGCAAAGGGATGTCCTGATTCATAAATCTGACAATGAGAGGCTTATGAAAGACAAGGAGTTGCAGGAAAAATTCAACATTAAGTTGGTGCAAATCTTAGACATAATAGAGAAGAAGATGGATAAGCAGACTAAGTCAAGTTGATTGGGAATTTATAATTCTCATGATAAAAGGGGAAGAACAATGCGTACTAGAAGTGCTGGCAGACAAAACCACCACTCTCCAAGGAATTACACTAGGAGAGCGTGCAGTATTTCAAGTCCTGTCAAGAAACCTAATAAGACTAGGGTGGATGAACTATAGGGGGAAATGAACAAAATCAAACCTCCTACTTTTGATGGTGAACACAAGAAATATGAGGATGCAGAGACATGGTTGTTGAATATGAGAAAGTATTTTCAACTGCATAACTACTCTTAACTGGAAGAAGGAATAATTGTTATTTATCAGCTCAAGGGAAAAACATCAATGTGGTGGGACCAATATTTGCAAGTACAACACATTGATGAGAATAAAGTGACTTGGAGAGAATTCAAGAGATATTTTAAAGGAAATAATTTACTAATAGGTATTATGACAAGAAAATGAAAGAGTTATTTGAACTCAAGATTGGGAGTATGACTATAGATGAGTATGAAAGAAGGTTTTTAGAACTACAAAAATATGTTTCTTTCATCGAAGATGAGAAAGTTAAGATTCAAAGATATTTGAGTGGGCTTCCACCATTTATCAGTGACAATACAATATGATGATCCCAAAACATTGGAAGAAACTATAAGAAGGGCTAAGTTTCTTTATGATCAGAAAAAAGGGAAAGCATCTTAACATAAATCTTGGGAAGACAAGAAGAAAAGTAAGATAGAACTAAGGAAGAAGGGGACTAAGCCACCATTCTTCATAAATAACTTTCAATAACAACCAACTACTAAAGAATCCAGAATGACAGAGCCATTGGGGCAAAGATCAATGCAAAAATCTATTCAATGTTGGGGTTGTAAGGGATATCACATGTATAGATATTGCTTGTATAGGAGTGAAAAAGTGAAGACTTCTCACAGCACCTAGTAAGCTGAAACAATATAAGACATTGGAAAAAGTGTACCTAATATTTATGCAGCCTTGGACAACAAGCAAGCTGAGTTTCAATAGCATATGATTGAAGTTGAAGGTAAGATAAATAATCATTCCATTCCTATTTTAATTGATTCAGGAGCTATTCATAGTTATCTAGATCATAGGATGGTGGAAAGGTTTCATTTTCCAAGAAGTAAACTTGGAAAACCTTGGATGGTGCATTTAGCCACAGGAGCTAAAAGGAAGATTAGTGAGATGATTAAGGTATGTCCGATGAACCTGAATGTATCGAACACCAACACAGAGTTTAATATCATACCTTTAGGTTCCTATGATTTTCTAATTGGTATAAATTAGTTGGATCAACACCATGATGTCCTAGATTGTTATAAAAAATCATTTACTTGGTTGTATGAGGAAGGAAACTTAAGGATAGTACAAGGGATTCCCAGAGTTGTAACTATCCGAGAAGTTTCAGCTTTGTAGCTGAAGAAGAGTTACACGAAAGGGTGTCAAATTTTTACCACGCAGATGGAAGAGATAGCTAGGGATAAGGTGTTAAACATTGAAGACTGCGCAATCCTAAAAGAATTTGAAGATGTATTCAAGGAGGTACTAGGATTTCCACCTAAAAAAGTTATTGACTTATTTATTAGTATGATGCCTAGAGTAGCTCCAGTATCTAAGACTCCTTATAGGATGAGTACACCTAAATTGAAGGAATTACAAATGCAAATTGAAGAGCTTTTGAAGAAGGGGTATATACACCCAAGAGTGTCACCTTGGGGTGCCCCAATATTGTTTGTAAAGAAAAAGGATGGAACCTTGATACTTTGCATAGATTTCAGGAAGTTGAACAAAGTAACTGTGAAGAACAAGTATCATTTACAAAGGGTATATGACCTCTTTGATCAGCTGAAAGATGAAAAAATATTCTCCAAGATTGATCTTAGGCCAGGCTATCATAGGTAAGAATTAAAGAAGAAGACATCAACAAGACTTCTTTCAGAACAAGGTATGACCATTATGAGTTCACAATGGTACCATTTGGGTTAAGAAATGCACCAACTGTCTTCATATGTCTCATGAATGGTGTATTCAAAAATTACTTGGACAAGTTTTTCATAGTCTTTTTGGATGATATTCTGATATATTATAATTCTGAAGAAGAAAATGAGAAACACTTGAGAATGGTGTTATAGGTTTTAAGGGAACATCAATTGTTTTCCAAATTGAGAAAGTGCTCATTTTACCAGAATAAATTACATTATTTGGGCCATATCATATCCAAGGAGGGGATATCAGTAGATATATAAAAGATAAGAGCCATTGAAGGATCGCCAACACCAAGGAATGTATATGAAATAAGATCATTCATGGGGCTTGTAGGTTACTACAAAAGATTCATTGAGGGATTCTCAAGAATTGAACACCCAATTACTTCTTTGCAGAAGAAAGGTGTGAAGTTTGAGTGGACATTGGATTGTGAAAGAATTTTCCAATACTTGAAGCATTTACTAACAAGAGCTCCAATACTGAGGATTGTTGATCCAAATGAAGATTTCATAGTATGCATTGATGCATGTAATGAGGGACTTGGTTGAGTCCTTAGTCAGAATGGTTATGTTGTGTGCTATGAATCAAGAAAGATGAAGGAGCATGAAAGACACTATGCAACTCATGATTTGGAGTTGGAAGCCATAGTGCATGCCTTGAATATGTGGAGGCACTACCTTATGGGGAAAATATTTGAATTGAGGACAGACCATAGTGGTCTGAAATATTTTTTTGATCAACCAACTCTGAATGTCACGAAAATAAGATGGTTAGACTTCATTAGTGACTATGATTTTGATATAAAACATATCATAGGAAAAGAAAACAAAGTGGTTGATGCACTCAGTAGAAGGGTACATGAGATGCATGCTACAACCATTAGCATGTGTCAATCAGACTTGAAAGAAAAAAAATTTAGAAGCTGCAGAATCAGATAAAAAATATAAGGAGTTAAAAGAAAATCTCCAGCAAGGTATTTCACAACAGAAAGTTGAAGACTATAAGCTGGAAGGTGATGAAATTATCATATACAGAGGCACAATTTATGTGCCAAATTCTCGAGAATTGAAGAATATGATATTGGGAGAAATGCATAATGTACCTTATGTTGTACACCCAAGTTACCAGAAGTCAAGAGTCAATATTGTTGGCCATGCATGAAGAAAGAAGTTGTTGAGTTTATTGCCAAGTGTTTGACATGTCAAAAGGTCAAGGCTGAGCATAGACATCCAGTTGGACTACTACATCCATTGACCATTCCTGAGTGGAAGTGGGAAGTGATAACAATGGATTTTACCACTAAGCTACCTAGAACTAACAGACAACATGATTCCATCATGGTGGTAGTGGACAAGCTTACCAAAGATGCCCATTTTATTCTAGTAAGGCTTACTCACAAGGAAGCTAACATAGTTGATATCTATCTAAGAGAAATAGCTCTATTGCATGGAATTCCCAAGACAATTGTGTCTGACAGAGATCCAAAGTTTACTTCAAAACTTTGGCAAGGATTATTCAATGGATTTGGAACAAATTTGCATTTTAGCACAACTTATCATCTAGATTCAGATGGGCAGACATAAAGGGTGAATCAAGTAATTGAAGACATGTTAAGGATGTATGTCATGGATAAACCATCCAAATGGGAGGATTATCTACATTTGATATAGTTTGCCTACAACAATGGGTACTAAGAATCCCTGAAGATGAGCCCATTTGAAGCACTCTATGGAAGAAAATGAAATACACTAGACAGTTGGGACAACCCAGCAGACTGCGCAGTAGTTGGGCCAGAACTACTGAGAGAAATGGAAGAGAAGATGGTAAACATTAAGCATAATTTAAAGACTATGTAGGAAAATAATAAAAAAATACGCTGATAAAGGAAGAACTCATAGGGAATTCAAATTGGGTGATCATGTGTTCCTATAAGTTAAGGCCAACAGAAGTTCCCTTAAGTTGGGAAATTATTCAAAGTTGGCAGCATGGTTTTGTGGGCCATTTGAAATCCTAGAAAGGATTGGGCTTGTGGCATATATGCTTTCCTTGCCTACATCAATGCATATTCATAATGTATTCCATGTATCCTTGCTTAAAATATGTATACCTGATACTAATCATGTTATTGATTGGAATGTGATTAAGGTGGAGCAAGAAGGTGGTTTTCAAGTGCATTTGGTGTGCATATTGGATCAGAATATCAAGAAGCTCTGGAATTTATCCATGGGGATAGTAAGGGTCCAATGGACCTGGTACGAACCTAAGGATGAAAATTGGGAACATGAGGATACTATGTGAGCAAAGTACCCGCATCTTTTTGAAATTTTTTGAAATTTTGAACATACTTGTGTATATATTGCACTAAGTGTAGAAATCTAATGACAAAATCAACAAGTAAATATTATGTCATACACTTAGAAACCTAGAGATAACTATATTCTATGAAATATTAAATTTCTAAACCCACATTCATAAATTACCATAAGCAGAAATACACATTGCTAACCAATTTTGCAGTGGAATAAACACAATGAACAACAACCATTCAACTCAGAAAAACTCATAAATTTAGGAAATGCCAGGGAAAAACCCAATGTGGGGAAACCCAAAGAGAGAGAGAGAGAGATTTTATTATATTTAATAAAGATATATCAACAACAACAATACATTTACATTCAAGAGAAAGAACTTACAACACCCAACAGTCCCAAATTTCTTTCTCAAAATCCGTGCCCAAAAAATCCATACTGTTATACAAATTTTGCCTCTTTAAACACCTCGAAACTTGTGCCAACTAACAGTTATATGGACAACAACAAAAAACTTCCTTCTTCACCAACATAAAACACTAGAAAGTCTGCCTCGATTCGCATGCAAAAAGCTGCCTCAAAATCCATGCCCTCTCATCCTGTTGTACGGACTGTATGGATCTGTACAGTACGGTCTCTCTAACATAAAAAAATTCTAGCACTCTCACATAAAAAAATCCCTTGAGATTTTTTCCCAATCTCTCTTGGTAAATGCTCCCTCCTAGATGACCTCTTTCCTCTCTTAATCTCTCTTAAAAATCTCTCTCAAACTCTTCTCATTGTTTCTTGCACACTACCCAATGCATTCTCTTATAATCTGAAAGTGACCCTTCACCTTCTTCAACCCTATATCTAATGGAAAATATTTAATCTTTCCTTTACAAGATCAAGGATCATGATTCATTCCCTCCAAAATAAATCACTTTAAAATATTGAAGTACATTTTCACTTTATAACATAAGTGCACTTTATGAAATAAATTCACTTTAATATTAAAAGGTACACTTTATTAAAAAAGTCACTTTAATAAAAGAACAAATTTATCACAACTTTATAAAAACCCATTACAAAGTCAAGTGCCTAGTAGTGTAGGTACAAGGTTACTTCTGCACACAAGACACACATGCAGAGTACCTCCCAAGATAAAAAGCTAACACTCCCTCTTAGCGAGGGATGTACTCGCTACCATCACTATCATCTGGTCCCATCACACTATACTCAGTAGGAGCTCCCTATGAACCTAGAGCCATCCTCAACACCTGCACGGAACTTGAACCAGAAGACATCCTCCTGACAACTACTCTGTACCCTGAGCTCCTAGGAGAATCCACTCCACCATGAGCATCGGTTTGATCACACCAGCTGAGCCTCATGCTAGTGCTTAGAAGAGACTCCCTCTTTTCTCTTGGAATGTGAGACTGAATCCTTGGGACCAACACAGTCTCAATAGCCTCCTGCTCTTCATCTGATGTTGAATCAGCACCTGAAGGTTGTCCTCGCAACATTTACACCCTATCCACCCGATCACCAATCAGTTGTGGTTCCACCGGGTCCACTCCCTCCCTATAGATAAACACATTTTCCCTCTTGAACAATGTATAATATCCAACATCCTCCAAGGATAATGCTCACATCAAGTTAATCCTCAACCCTGGAACAAAGAGAACTCCATCAAGCTCCAGGACTCCTCCATACTAGAGTCGGAATCTAACCCTTCCAACTCCACGTACAACTCATGCCATAACACCTTCAATCTCCACCATTCGCTCAGGACTTGTCTCTATGATAATAAGGAATACTCACCAGATTCTCATCATGTGACAAGAGGCTCCAATGTCAACAATCCATCTGAAATCACCCCTAAATCCTCCACTACCAACACTGGATACTAGAGTAACCAAAGAAAATTCCTTGTCATACTTGGAAGAAAAGTCCTCCATGGTTTTTGTAGCAGCTACCTCAGGCCCCTCCTATTCCTTCCTCTTCTTCTTCTTCTTAGGACACTGAAAAGAAAGGTGCCCTCACTGGTTACAATAGTAACATCTGACTTTACTCAAGTCCCTCCCAGAATTTCCTTTTTTCTTGCTCTTTATAGCAAGAGAAACATTCTCCTTGGCTCTGTCTTCTTTTTGACCACTACTATGAGATCCCTCTCGGATCTCCTCCTGAGTGAAATTGTCCCACATTCTGCTCCAATTTGGAATATTCTCATGACCCATCACACACTTCACGAAGACTTCCCATTCCTTGGTGAAGCCTTTCAAAGCTATCCTCACCAAGTGTGAATCTGATATGACCTCCCCAACTATAGTCAACTCATCTTTCACTTTAGCTACCCAGGTAATATAAGAAGACAAACTCTCTACCTTACCCATCTTGGTATCATGCAGCTTATCTTTCAAGGCCATCTTTTGGTTTTCATTCTTTGCCTCAAATAAATTCTTAAGTGCATCACACATCTCTTTGGTTGTCTTCTTCTCAGCCAAGTGTGGGATAAGGTGGTCCTTCACCCCATCCAGAATAATCCTATGAGTTTTGGCCTCCTTTACTTTACGCAAATCCAAAGCACCAGGATTTGTTGTGGGAGCCACAACAACATAACTGACATAGTTCCAAATCTTGTTCTCATTGAGAACAACTGACATTCGAACCTTCCACTACAAATAGTTGTAAATGCCATCCAACAAATCCTCAATTCTAATGCATGTAACCATATTCCCTATCATTGTTCAAAGGAAAAGAAACAACATATTTCCCCCTTCAAACTTGCCCAAAAATCTTACTGCTCACTATCACTCAGAGCCCAAGCTTTGATACCATGTAGAAATTTAATGACAAAATCAATAAGTAAATATTATGTCATACACTTAGAAACCTAGAGATAATTGTCTTCTATGAACTCTGAAATGTCTAAACCCACATTCATAAATTACCGTAAGCATAAATACACATTGCTAAGAAATTTTGCAGCGGAATAAACACAATGAACAACAACCATTCAACTCAGAAAAACTCAGAAATTTAGGCAATGCCAAGGAAAACCCCAATTTTGGGAAACCCAAAGAGAGAAAGAAATTTTATTAGCTTTAGGAAAGATATATCAGCAACAATAATACATTTACAGCCAAGAGAAATAACTTACAGCACCCAACAGTCCCAAATTTCTTCCTCAAAATCTGTGCCCAGAAAATATGTATTGTTGTACGAATTTTCCCTCTTTCATCACCTCGAAATTTATGCCAAATAACAGTTGTACAGACATCAACAAAAAACTTCCCTCTTCACCAACATAAAACACTAGGCAAGTTGCCTCGATTTGTGTGCAACAAGCTGCCTCGAAATCCATGCCCTCCCAGCCTGTTGTACGGATTGTATGGACTGTAGGATCCGTACAGTACGACCTCTCTAACAAAAAAAAAATCCAACACTCTCACACAGAAAACTCCCTTGGGATTTCTTCCAAATCTCTCTTGGGAAATGTGTCCTCCTTGCTGCCCTCTTTCCTCTCTCAAGCTCTCTCAAAAATCTCTCTCAAACTCTTCTCATTGTTTCATGTACACTACCCAATGCATTCTCTTATAATATGAAAGTGACTCTTCACCTTCTCCAACCCTAGATCTAATGGCCAAGATCTAATCTTGCCTTTACAAGATCAAGGGTCATGATTCATTCCCTCCAAAATAAATCACTTTAAAATATTGAAGTACATTTTCACTTTATAACATAAGTGCACTTTATGAAATAAAGTGACTTTAATATTAGAAGGTACACTTTATTAAAAAAGTCACTTTAATAAAAGAACCACTTTATCACAACTTTATAAAAACCCATTACAAAGTCAAGTGTCTAATAGTGTAGGTACAAGGTTACTTCCTCATACAAGACACACATGCAGAGTACCTCCCGAGCTAAAAAGATAACACTAAGGATAGTACATAAATAAGGGGGAGGGGATTGTAATACCCTAGGTCGATCCCCATGTGTAAATATCGATGTAACTATACTTTACTTATAAGATGGTGAGCTGAAGTAAAACGTTGTTGATTTGGTTCTGTGTGCATTAAATTAAGTGCGCAAGGAACTCACATCAAAAGAGTGCATGCAGTTGTAAAATGATACAGCGCGTAGTTTAATGTTTGGCGTGCACCTTTGTAAGAACACAAGAATGATGCACTAAAAATGAAACAACTTAATGAATGCAACGCACGTAAGTATTAGCACGAAAGGATGGTGCACTGAAGGAATAAGAGAGCAAACCTGGATTTAGCGCGCATTGGTTTAGTGTGTAGGTTTTGAAGACCTGTGAATCCTTTTTGTATATAATTCATGATGTAAAGCGCACCTATGAAAGGGCACGAGGTTGGCACACTAAGGAAAGAGTGCGCGCAACTCAGACATTTCGCACGCATTAGTTTTAAGTGCACAGATTGTTTATTTCGAGGACAGTGGTCCTGTATGCAAAATATTAGTACTTCTATACTGAGATGTAAATGTAATCACATGCAAATTAATGAAAATACATCCTTGTGGTAGACCGACCATGTAAAAGAGTTTGGGGGGATTAAAATCCACTAGCTGAGGTCAAGGGGGTTGGATTGAAGGGGATTAAATCCAAAAAGGAATATTTTATAAATATTTCTTAAAAAGTGTAAAGTAAGGATATAATATTATATCCTAAGTCCTGGGGAGGGGATAAGTGGCTAAAAGCAATTCTCAACATGACAAGTGTCAAGTTGGGGACATGTTGTTGACAGAAGGTAGTTCTCAACCTGATATATGTCAAGTTGGGAACATGTAGTCAAATGGTTCAGACTTAGTCCATTCGGGTACCCAATCATCCATTCAATCATACCATCGCAGGGGGTAAGGGGGTTGATTGTTCTACCATCGAGGGGATTGTTTTATCATGACCCGACTATTCTGTGAGTGATCCCATTGATATTATCATGAGTCGATTGTTACTATGATCGGTATGTTGAATATTGTCGTAGATATCTATGTATGACATAGCTCGGAGAGATTAATGGAAGAGGCTGGTTGCCAGGCCCGTCGAACGCTGGATTGAAGAGGTGGGTTGTTAGGCCCGTGGAACGCTGGATTGAAGAGGTGGGTTTTCAGGCCCATGGAGAATTGCATTCTCTCTAGGTGAGAGAATTGCTGGGAATTATTTCCCGAGGTGTCAAACTATAGAGACATGGATCTGAGACTTCCTTTCCAGCTTGTTGTTGAATCCCTAGAAGGGAAGTGGGGAAGCTAAATGACTATTGAGCAAAGAAGGGGCACACTTCCTGGGGTGGGACAGGCATGTGGGGAATGAGATATTGTAGGATATCAGTGCGAACTAACATTTGTGATAGACTTTCTTGCAATTGAATCACATGTGCATGAACTACCTATGACTAAGTTCTTGTAAAGTGAGATACTTTATCCTATTTGGGAACCCTTTCCCAAGTGCGGTCTAAGGCTGGGAGGAATGTGAAAGGTATGCTTGCAGTTGGTGTCTTTTATTCACAAGATAAGTGCCAATTGTGTGTTAAATATGTTTGCAATTACATTCATGCAATTTTTGTCATGAGTTTATGTTGTTTATGTTGTGTTTATAATTTTGTTATGAATTGTGTATAAATATGTTAAGAAATGTACGTAATCATGCATTACAGAGTATCTATATGTATTAAATTAATGACAGAGTTGTGTCAAAGAAATTTAAGTGGAATTGTTGGCAATATGGTATCAGAGTTGATGGCTACAGGAATATTTTCTAGTGGCACTCCCCAGAGGGAGTCTGGGGGTGTGTTACACAAGGTGCAATGGAAGCACTTTGGAGCAGATGAGGCTACATGGGAGTTGGAATATGCCATGATATTGGCACACCCATTTTTGTTTTATGTATAATTGTATATACATGGTATTTTAAACACCGAGGATGGTGTTTCTTTTAGAGGGGAGGGGAATGTAACACCTTGTTTTCCCCCAATAATCTAACTATGCTAAGACTTCATAT
>SNQJ01S0061815.1:0-30429 GCA_010110895.2 Picea sitchensis | reverse complement strand
TCCTCTCTCAGTCAGTTGGTTGTGGAAATTTCCCTAATCAGATAAGTATTTAGATTAGTTTGTTTAATTTGTGTATGAATGATGTATACATGTATTTGTCTTATTTAAATGGGAAACATGAATGCTAGTAATCAATGAATTGAAATTCTAAGTAAATGGGATATGCTTGTCATTGTTATTGCTTAATCAATTAAAACCATGAAAATAGACCAGTATGGGAAGTCTTTTTCCCTAAGGACTTTGCATCTTTGGAGGAAGGTTTGCAGGATATTGAAAAAATCTTCATATGAGAGAGGATGAAAGTGTCATGGTGTCAAGGAATATTGTGTGTAGGTCGAGAGATCCTTAACCTGGGAAGATCGCCTGTTCTAAGTGGAAATCTTGTAAGATATGCAAGAATATTCCTCTCAATGGTGTTAGGGAGTCTTCGACAGTCTCATGATAGATTTTAAACTCCTGGAGGTTTGATAAGATCTTGCAGAACCATGAAATTAGCTAAGTTCCAAAATTAGAGCATTAATCAGTAGAAAACCCTACATTGAGCGAGAAAGGATTATAGCCCTCGATTTGGTAGGGTGATTCGATCTCATCCCTTCGTTAGGGAAGGGCACATCGTCGTCAATAATAATCAAGTGCCAGGAATCATATAAAGTGCAATGACGATGAGGTCCTAGAGATGGGACGAGGATCGTCGATTCATCGGGAGTGACCTCGATGAGATATGGACTGTTGGTGCCAGATGCATCGTCGTTGGGGTATAGAAGGTTGGTGCAGTGAGAGATGAGTCCAGAGAGTGCCAATGAAAATGGAGACCTTAAAAAGAGACGAGAGTCGTTAATCGTTACACATACCTCTAGGGGTGACATTCACACCTCATTGCCACTTTTTTGTCCATCAACTTCGTACGAACACCCTCAACATAAAATGTAGAAAAAAACTATTAAAGTGATAGTGGGCATCATTCCTTAATTAAACAAATATTTCACCTTAGTTCTTGGGACTTTACCCTTTATAAGTGCTAAATTTTGTTGTAACACTATAAAATCATTTTGGATGGTATATGACATAATGTTAGGGTACTTTTTCCTAAACTTAATAAGTTTCATAATTATTTCTATTTCTAATTAATACATATGCACAACATCAAGCATCCATTAATAAAACTCCATGCAATCACTTGATCTTAAGTTAAAAGTATTTATGATATTTTTTTAACCTTCACAAATTAACTCCAGATTTTAAAGTTAATAGTTGGAATCCACTCAACATTATTTTATGTGTCCATAAATCATTCGATATGATAAGCTACTAGGCATTGACTATTGAAAATTGTTAAGCATTATTGGTCTCTCTTTTTTTTTTTAAGAGATTAACTATTTTTACAACTCATTTGTATACTAGAAAGGTATTATTATATTTCAAATAACAAATATTTTTGAAAGGCCTATGCGCCTCATTTGTTGAGGAAACTTAGGTTTAAAAAAATCAAAGAAATTGTTCATCATGTGGTGGGTATTGGACGTATTATTATATTTCAAATAACAAATATTTTTGAAAGGCCTATGCGCCTCATTTGTTGAGGAAACTTAGGTTTAAAAAAATCAAAGAAATTGTTCATCATGTGGTGGGTATTGGACAAGAGTTTGTTTGTTGTGAAAAGTTTTATATGACTTTGTTGGCATGAATGAATCCATACATAAAACTTATTGGGTTTCCTCGTAAACTAAAGTTACAATAGTGCTCAGAGTCTATAGGAAATGCCGAAGGTAACTAAGTTACTGAAGTGAAGCTTTCATAGTGCCAAGCTTCTAGAAATGCAAACGCTAAATTAAATGTCTTATGCACGAGATTATCCTCGAGGGTTCATCTGAAAAATTATCCACGTGGGCTCCACTCTTGCTTGATCTATCGTTATATAAATTTGCGAGAGTCTTCAACGTAGTGAGAAATTGATGCCACTCGTTTGAATGTTCTAATTTTCTCGTTTTGTATTCCAAAGCCTGGCATCCCACCTCAGACGATAAGTATTGCACCGCAAAATTTGTCCCGAGTCAAATCATGTGAGAAGAATTCTCATAAAGTTTGCGAAAATGCAGGAGACGTGTATTTTATGCCATGTATATTTGCTTCAACATGCTGAAAAGCCACCACCTACTTCCCACCAACTCCACCGCCACTCCACTTCCACCATTGGTCCGAGTTCACAAATGTTTACATGCTAACCTATTATCGCTGCCCAAAACTAAGATTAGGTGAACTTTACAGCATAATTATTTTATTATAAATTTTTAACTAAAAACCTTTTATAAAAGGGACCGCATCCCGTTCGAACTTCGAAGTAGAAGCGTGTCCGCAAGAAGCTTCTCCATTGAGTGAAAGTCATGGCATCCCCCTGCGAATTCGTCGATCTCCCAGTTATTGATTTCGCTCTCCTTCCATGGAAATCTGGAGGAGATGCCCATCATCATGACCAGCGGGAGCTCGAGAAACTGAGAGAGGCATGCCAGGAATTGGGCTTCTTCCGTGCTATCAACCATGGAGTCGACTCAACTCTCGTTCAAACAGTGGACTCCATCGCTCGAGACATGTTTATGTTGCCCTCTGATACAAAAGAAAGAGCCATTTCCTCCATTTTCAATACTGGTTATGTCCCACCCAGGGCGGGTCCTCAGGGTAAAGATTCGCTGCCCGAGGGGATGGTCTTTCCAGACGACAATTCAGTAGATGATATCTCTTCCAAGCTTTGGCATCAAGGAAATCACAAATTTTGGTTTGTTTTTCGCATCTTCATCTTCAAGTTTATAGTACATCTAATGGTTAAAAACATGTACTTCAAGTTTATAGTAGATCTAATGTTCAAGTTTATAGTAGATCTAATGGTTAAAAACATGTATTTCCTTTTCAAGTTTATAGTAAATCTAATGGTTAAAAACATGTATTTCCTTTTTAAGAGGTTACAAGTTCAAATCCAAAGAGAGTAGGGTATGTATATCTTTATAAACTTTACCAATCAAATCTTTGTCCTATAAATTTCATGTACTTTTGCAGCGAGACGATGCAGAAATACAACTCGGAGATGAGGAAGGTATCACATGGAATACTGAAAGTGATTCTTTGCAGTCTGGGTCTTGACGTGACGAAGCATTATTCATCACCCCTGTTTGACAAATCTCAAGGTTGGCTACGCATGAATTTCTATCACAGCAAAATCGATCATGATCATCAGCAGCAGTTTTACTCGAAAGCTCATACAGACATAGGGTGCCTTACTATTCTATATCAAGACGATGTGGGCGGCCTTCAGATCCGAACAAAGGAAGGAGAGTGGATTAATACCAAGCCCTTGCCTGGATCGTTTGTTGTTAACATCGGCGACTGTTTACAGGTGAATCTTTCGACCTCTTTCTTTTTCCTGAAAGCTATTAGATTATAATTGTGTTGCAGATCAGGACTTATAATCGAAGGAGCTGTGGCGATGGTTGGCAGATGTGGAGTAATGGAAGATACCGCAGCGCCGAACACCGTGTGGTGTATGGAGGATCGGAAAGGCTGTCCATGGCGTTCTTTCTGGATTTTACAGACAAAACCGAGATTCGTGCTCCTGAAGAGCTGATCGATGAGAAGCATCCTCAAAAGTACAGAGCAGTTACGTTTGAAGACCTGAAGACCTATTTCATGCAAGCTGGCCCAACTTTGGGCGGACCTCCTGCTTACTTTCTAGTAGAGACAGAAGGTTAATCGTCAGTTCACATTTCATGAATGCGGACTCTCCGAGACTAGAACTGCTAATTATAATAGAATACGTGTAACTGATGATCGACGAACATGCATATGCTTAATACTTATCAGCACTGTGTAGTCGAAGATATGCAAATAATGGTGGACTTATTCGAAAGACATTGGTATTTGGTATTCATAGAATGATTAGGTAAGTACTAGACACAATCAGTCTTCTCCTTTGTTTATGTGAAATCTTAGTTGGAAACCCTCCCTAATTTTTTTTATTTTATTTAAATCATAATTTTTTTACCTTTAAAATTATATAATTAATTTTATTATTTAAATTGAAATCTTACATAATTTATTTATTTTCATATTTAAATTAAAATCTTGCTTACAAAATTTATTATTAGTTCAAATTTTAACCCTCATTTCATAGTAAACATGGTGCTGGGCATAATTCAATCAGAACCGATAAAATATTTAATTCATGGTCTCACAACATTCAATAACGTTAAATGAAATGTTTAATACATTTCTTCCGCAAAATTCAATACTTCACACAAGCTAAATATACCTTTATCTTGTATAATTTATAATTTTTTTATTTTAACACACCAATGTATATATGGTATAAATTTTTATTTTTTATTTTAACACACCAATGTATATATGTATATATGGTATAATTTTTTATTTTTTATTTTAACACACCAATGTATATATGATATTATTTTTTATTTTTTATTTTAACATACCAATGTATATATGATGATGATTAATGTTCACTAAGATGGAATTGGAGTATCTAATCTTAAGAGTGTAATGTCCCCAAGGCTGAGCTCAGTTGCAAATCTGATGTATGAAATGAATTGTAAATATATGTTATAGGCTGGTGAGCCAAGTTTGTATAAACCGGTGGGCTTATGTGATTGTTAGGCCAGAGAGCTTAAAGGTTGGAGGCCAAGGGCCTGATTTTGTACTTGTATATATGCAAAAACATTTAATAAAATTGTAAACACCGCCAGGTGCAGACCGACCACGATGAATGAGTGAAGGGGGACTGAGTTTCCACAGAGAAGGCAAGGGATTAGGGGCTGGAAGGTGGGAAAAGGGGCTCAGTGTTTAGCCTAGGGGGGGCTTAAGCCTAGGAATAATATTCTATTATTATTCCAAAAGAACATGTGCCATTTATATTTTTTTATCCTAAGTTCCTGACCAAGGGAAGGTGATGTGTGTTGGTGGAACGCATGCAGTCTCCAGGGCGACAAGTGTCGACCCTGGTGCATGCGAATAAAACAGTTTGGGTGGACCGTGAGGGGGGTTCACTCTCTCATTCAAGCGGATTGCTTGAGGGTGTACGGGCTCTAAGCAGTACGACTGACCCGAGCTCTGCAGAAAAACCTCGTACACCTTTTGAACTGAAAAACCCGTGTATACCTCCGTACTGAATGAGAAGCCTGTGATCGATTTTGAAAGAGCCGGTTTCACCTCTGTTTGAATCGAAAAATCCCTTGTGTCTGGAGAATCCATGTGCATCCACTGCCCGAGATCGAGCTTGTGCGTGAGATCTCTGTTCTGAAGCCGTGACCCTGAGCCATTTTTCCATTGATGAGCCTGTGGAAAAAAGCCGTGTCTATTTTTCCGTTGGTTGTGTGGCCATGCAGTGTTGGACTGTGTGGGAGGTTTGTTGACCTGTGAGCGATTCTCTCCAGGCGAGAGAGTGTGCAGAGGAAGGAGAGAACTCCTGGAAGGAACCCTATAGCTGCCACAGAGCCTGAAGACTTCCGATCCGGTCTGTTGCTGTAACCCAAGGCAAGGGAGGTTAGAAGCCGAAGGACCGTCCAGGTGACAGAGAAGGTGTATACTCCTGGGGTGGAACAGGCATGTGGAGAATGAGGGTGTGTGGGCAGTGAGTGTGGGTGGTTCCTGGGAGAGAATCCCTTCCTGTGGCTATGTGTTGTTTTCCCTGTAAGCTCAGCCTAACCTAGGATTCCTTGTCTCGGGGTGGAGCTTAGTCCCAACTCGAGGGTGACTCACTGCTGAGCTGATGAGCAGTGTGGTCTAAGGCTGGGAGGTTCGTGGAAGGCCTGCACTTGGTTGATGGATTCTACCACTGTTAAAAGATAAGTATTTGATTATGTTTTAATCATGTTTTTGCATGACTCTACTATTTATGTTATCATGATTTCCGTTGTGTATATGAATTAGTATGAAACGCTATTGATTGTTAATTATGGCAGTAACTCATATGAATAATCTGTGTAGAATGTGTTTATTTGTTTAAATGCATGTGGATTATATAATACCTATATGAGTTATGAACCATGTGGTGTTAAAGTTTCCTTTTAAGAGCGATTAAGCCATGGTAGCTGAAAGGGTGCGTTACATTTTGGTATCAGAGCCAAGGTTTCGACACTGAGCCTAGATGGGCCAGTGGAGCGGTCTTTGGACCGAGAATGTGAGGCAAAATTGGGTATGGAAGGCCAATTTCGGACCCCGTTTTGCTCCAAAGTGTCAAGGAGTTACTTGACGAGTTTTTAAGCTCAGGAGGTATAGCGGTGTTATGAAACCGTAGCCAGTGTGGTATAAGTGCACAGGGAAAGAGGACTCCACACCAGAAGTGTTGGAGCTTTAGGATCTGTTCGGGAGGAAAGGTGAACCCTCGTGACTGTCAGATCTGGAAAGTGTGCACGGGGTTTAACGCCCTTTGGAATTGCACAGGAGTGTGGAAATTGCGATACGCGAAATCCTGAATTAGTCAGGACCGTCCATCAGAAAGAACGTGTGGAGAGCGATCAACCTTTCGTTGACTCGTAACTTGAAATGGTCAAAGGGTGAGTTCGTGAGAATTCACGAAATGCGAATTCATGATTGGATCATAACCGTCAATCTATGAGAGATCTGGACTGTTAATTGTCCAGGAAGAAATCGACATTTTAGGAGATGGGAAGTGAGGAGAGGTGAACAGCTCCGAAACCCAAAATCCCGAAATCCTGAAACAACCTACATCGTAGATCGTGGGGAGAAGAACTTGACCGTTGGATCAAGTAGTTAAATAGACAGTGATTTCGGGATTTCGGCAAATGGAAGTTCAAGATGTGTGGATGCACGAACTTCCGATGCTCGAAACTCGAAATGCCGAAAGGATTTGCGCCGTAGATCTGAGAAAGCTCTGACCGTTGGATTTTACTAGGAATGGACGTGGACACATGGAGATGTACCACATGCCAGTGGGTTGAGAAGAAAAGCGAGAGTGGTGGGACCCGATGATATCGTTAAAAGCGACGTGGACCCTCATGAACATGCCATGTGCCACCGTGGTTGTGGGTGACCACTGTGCTATGTGGGCCCGGAGGGTAAAGTAAATCGGAATTTTGGAAGTCAGGGGTTGGAAAGGAAAGCAAGTCTGAAATCCTCGTGGACCGAAAACCCGAAGTCCCGAAATCTCTGAAGACAGAAGAATCGTAGTGGATTTTAAGGACAACAACTATGTTGTGGGCTCGGAGAATAAGGAAACCAATTTTTCAAAATTTGGGAATTGAAATGATAAAAGGTTGAGAGTCACTGCAAAATGAACTCCCGGGTGTCGAAAACCCGAAGTCCCGGGTACCGAAAACCCGAAGGCTCGAAAGTCCCGAAATGCCGAAAATGAAAGTTTCAAAGACTCGAAAATTGCAGAGCCGAATGAGAGCTCAGAAAACTTATTTGAATCAAAATGTCTTTTGTTCTTGTTCGTATCGGCGTATAAATGTTGTGGATTGTTCATGAAGTTTTAATGGCCTGACAAACTTCGAATTGAATTTCACAGTGCATGTGCAGAGTTCAACAAGGGTCAGGACTCTAGTTAACCAATGCCGAGTATGGAATGGGAAAAGGTGTAGATTGCCTTCTAAACAGGAGACAAACGAGAAGGAAAGGATGTCAATGTGGAAGTGGAAGGATCGAACTCCAATGGGCAGGGAAAAGAAAAGGATAAGGAAGGACACATAATGAAAATCATTGAAGGATTGCAAAGAGAGGCCCAGGCTCGCCGAGCTGATAGTCAAAAGTTCATGAAAGTCAGGGATCGGCAGGGTGTATTAAACTTAAAATTTTTGAAGAGCCTGGAAAGAATAGAGAGGAAACTCGAGAAGGGAAGAGACTCAAGTAAGACAGAGAGTCGCAAAACCCCTGGGAGAAGAAGGAGATCAAGAAGCGTCAGGACTCCTGAGAGGAAAAGGAGGTCGAGGAGTGGTAGCCGACATCTTTGTCGCTCCCAAAGACATTCCAGTAGGGGAACACGCAGTAGTTCGATCTCGTCTCCTACCAGAAAGCACCGAAAATCTGGAAGGGATGAATTGAAAGGGGAAATCAACAAGATTAAACCGCCTACGTTTGATGGTGAACGTAAGAAGGAAGAAGATGCCGAAATATGGTTGTTGGGTATAAAGAAATACTTCCAACTGCAGAATTATTCTGCCCATGCAGAAGGAAGAATTGCAATGTACCAGCTGAAAGGAAAAGCATCCATGTGGTGGGATCAGTTGGTGCAAGTGCAACACATCAGAGAGAGAGGTCACGTGGAAGGAGTTTAAGAGGTATTTTGAGAAGAAATACCCAACAAAAAGATACTATGACAAAAATATGAAGGAGTTCTTCGAACTCAAGTTGGGCAATATGACCATTGATGAGTATGAACGAAGTTTTCTGGAACTACTCAAGTATGTTCCATTCATCAAAGATGAGACTGTTAAAATTCAGAGGTATCTGAGTGGACTGCCACCTTCCATTGGTGACAAGATTCAATATGATGATCCTAAGACTATGGAAGAAACAATAAGAAGGGCGAAATGCTTATACGAACAACAAAGAGAAAAGCCTACCTTTCAGAAGGCTTGGGATGACTAGAAGAGGTTTAAGAAAGAACAGAGGTAGAAGGGAAACATGCCACTCTTTTTCAAGAACATCCCTTGGGGACAGTCATATTTTAGAGACCCCAGGAAAGTTGAAGGGAGTGAGAAGATGCCAAGGTCTCCACCTATGGAGTGTTGGGGATGTAAAGGGAATCATAGGTACAGAGACTGCCCCCACAGAAAAGACAAAGCAAGAACTGTTCATACTGTTTAGCAAGCTAAAACAGTGGAGGATATGGATAGCAGAATGCCAAGGATCTACGCAGCCCTGGAAAACAAACAAGCAGAATTTCAATCGCACATGATTGAAGTGGAAGGTACAATCAACAACCGACCACTTGTTATTTTAATTGATTCAGGGGCTAGCCATAGTTATATAGATCCTAGAGTGGTGGAAAGTTTGCATTTAACAAGAAGCAAACATGAAAAGTTTGGGTTAGTGAAATTGGCCACAGGGACCAAAAAGAAGGTCATTGAATTGGTTAATTCTTGTTCAGTGGACATGAAAGGAATGAGCACTAAGGCTGAATTGAACATTTTTCCTTTAGTCTCATACGATTGCTTAATTGGGATGGACTGGTTGGACCAACACCATGCCCTTCTGGATTGTCGTAACAAGAGGTTTACCTGCCTGAACGAAGAGTGAAATATGGTAACAGTCCAAGGAATTCCCAGAGCCGTGGCTGTTAGGGAAATCTCAGCCATGCAGCTGAAGAAATGTTACCGGAAAGGCTGTCAATTATATGTAGCTCAGGTGGAAGAAGCATCCCGAGATGTAGTATCGAATATGGAAGATCACGAGGTACTCAAAGAGTTCAAGGATGCATTTCAGGAGGTACCTGGACTACCTCCGAAGAGGGACATCGATTTTTCTATAAATTTGATGCCTGGAGTAGCTCCAGTTTCAAAGGCTCCTTATAGAATGAGTACGCCAGAGATGAAAGAGTTGCAATTGCAGCTCAAAGAGATACTAAAGAAGGGATACATTCACCCCAGCGTGTCACCTTGGGGATCCCCAGTCCTATTCATGAAGAAGAAAAATTGGACGTTGAGACTGTGCATTGATTTCCGATAGTTGAATAAGGTCACTTTCAAGAAAAAGTATCCTCTGCCAAGGATTGATGATCTTTTTGATTAGTTAAAGGATAAGAAAATATTTTCAAAAATAGATCTCAGATCTGGATATCACCAAGTAAGAATAAATTATGAGGACATTAGCAAGAGCGCCTTTAGAACAAGGTACGATCATTATGATTTCATAGTGGTGCCGTTTGGACTAACAAATGCACCTGATGTTTTCATATGCTTAATGAATGGAGTGTTCAGAGATTATTTGGACAAGTTTGTCATAGTCTTCCTAGACGATATCTTGGTGTATTCCAAGAGAGAGAAAGAACATGAACAACACCTGAGAATGGTGCTGAAGGTGCTGAGAGAACACCAGCTGTACGCAAAACTGAGCAAGTGCTCATTTTACCAAAGGCAGATTCATTACTTGGGGCACATTATATCAAAGGCGGAGCGCGCTCCATTTTACCAAAGGCGATCATTACTTGGGGCACATTATATCAAAAGAAGAGATCGCGATTCGAGATGGTTGAGAATGGTCGCGTCGGGCGGAAGCGATCTTAACCGCGCCGCCAGAAGGTTTATAGCTAGATTCTCAAAGATAGCTCAACCCATCACTTCCTTTCAAGCGAAGGAGAAGAAGTTCTAGTGGACTCAAGAATGTGAGAGAAGCTTCCAAAAATTGAATCAACTATTAACCAATTCTCCAATACTAAAGATTGTAGACCCAAACAAAGACTTACTTGTGTGTACATATGCCTACAAAGAAGGACTCAAAGGAATCCTCATGCAAGAAGGGCAAGTGATATGCTATGAATCAAGAAAATTAAAACACCATGAGAGGAATTACGCCACACATGAATTAGAATTGGCAACCATAGTGCATACCTTGAGGAAATGGAGACATTACTCATGGGAAGGAGATTTGAACTAAGAACACGATCACAATCCGATTCAGCATTTATTTGACTAGCCTCAATTTTAAAATTCTATGGAGGCAAAACCGATGGTCGAAGTTTCTGTGAATACAATTTTATATCACATACTCAAAGCGGAAAGAAAAATACAGGCTTTCGATGCACCCTCAAGAAAAAGTAATTAATTTACATGCCATAAACCATTAGCATGTACATGACCGAGATGAAAGATACATTCTGGAAGTCGCAGTCATCGATTTAAAGATAGGGGAAGTCTTGGTAGCAAAGCTTACAAAGAACGCGAGACCATTACTGGAATGTTACACTTGGGAACTGATGGCTTAATTTTGTATAAAAAAAGAGTGTATGTACCCAATATCCAAGAATTGAAGCTGGAAATTCTAAAGGAGATGGATAACATGGTTTATGTTGGTCATCCTGGATATCACAAGACTGTGGAAGTATTCAAAAGCCATTATTTTTGGACATGTATGAAGAAAGAAATTGCTGAATACACCGCCAGATGGAGCTTTAAGGTTATGTTGATGAGCAGACACCAGGTTGCTGGCAGCCTTTACCCATTCCCCTGGCGGAAATGGAACGCAGTAACAATGGATTCTATCATTGACCAATGAGAACCTAACAAGCAAATATTGATTCAATCATGGTGGTGAAAGCTTACTAAAGACGTTTGATGACCTTCCACCACCCGAACCAACGGTTGCAAGGCCGGATGTTGCCGATATCTTTTAAAATAAGTTGCACGCTGGCATGGAATTCCCAAGACAATTTCAGTCTCGAGGAGGGGACTCCTAATTACCTTGAATTTATGGAAAGGACCGTTTAAGGGATTCAGAACGAATATAAACTTCATACAAATATATCATCCCGAAGTCCGATGTACGGTTAGAGGGTGAATAGGTAATAGAAGACATATCGAATGTATGATGGACAAACCATCAAGGTGGGAAGATTACATCCACGTAGTTGAATTTGCTTACAATAAAGGGTACCATGCATCATTGAAGAAAAGCCCATTCGAAGCACTTTATGGAAGAGTGCAACGACTCAAAGGAGTCGATAATCCAAACACAGAGCGAGTTAAATCTGAAATACTTCCAAAGAGATGGAAGATCAAAATGATAAAAAAATTAAATTTAATCTAAAAGTTGCCCAGATAGGCGTAAAAGCTGAAGACCGACAAGAACGGAACCCATAGAGAATCTAAAGCAGCATCATGTTTTCCGAAAGGAAGACTAACGATTTCCGGTTGGGAAGTTGCACCAAATCGGGCGGGGCCAAGATTTTGTGGGCCATTTGAGATCCCCGAAAGGATCGGGCCAGTTGCATATATGCTTGTATTTCCTGCATCCTTTTGTATTTATAATGTTTTCCATGTATCTTTCCTTAAAAGGTATTTACATGATGTTAATCATGTTATCGCTTGGAATGTGATCTGTGGAACTCGTATGTCTGCAAGTATCCGGCGCGATATTGATAGAAAAGCAAACGTCCTAATCGAGCCATAGAGCTATAAAGGTTCAGCTGGACCGGCATCGTATCTCGAGGACACGACATGGGGAGCATTGAAGAAGTTATGCGCAGTATACACCCGCAACTTTGAAAATTTTTGCTGCTTTGCAGAGATAGTGTAAGTTGCACCGAGGACAAGGCAAAAATAAGGAGGGGATTGTAATGTCCCCAAGGCCGAGCCCAAATGCAAATCCGACAAGGTCGAAATTGTAAATATGTGTTAGAATGCGTTTAAGTTTGTATGCTCTATGGGCTTGCGATAGTTAGGCTAGAGATCCTATATTGGAGGCCAAGGCCTGACGCACTTGTTATGAATTTTTTTTAATAAAATTGTAAACACCGCCAGTGCAAACCAACCACGATGAAAGAGCGAAGGTGGACCGAAGCCTACCGGAAGGCAAGAGATTAGGGTCGGAAGGTGGGAAAAGGGCTGCTGATTATATTTAGGGGGCTTAAGCCTAGGAATATTCTATTATTATTATTTTTTTGTCCTGAGGAATCAATAACTAGCTGGGCACGGTAAGCTCGCTTGTCGGCCTTCGCGGTTATCCAACCGCTACCACTATAACCTCCGTGTGCTCCACGATGCCCCTTACGCGCACACAAGGTAAGTCGGGGAGTTGAACTCCAAAACCCTATGGAACTTCATTTTCACGCACTTGCCGTTAATTGAGCTGCCTCGGGCCAATAATATTCTATTATTATTCCAAAAGAACATATTTTTACTTTGCCCCCACTGCTGGTGATGTGCCGGTGGAACACATGCGCTCCAGGTGACAAGTGGCTCCACTCGTGCATGCTAATAAAACGCTTTGGGTGGACCGAGGAGGTGGTCTACCTCTCATTCGAGCAGATTTCCGAGGGTGTAATGGACTCGTTATCACCACCCGGAAAGCTCTCGGCGATAAAAAACCTCGTGACACCTTCCTCGAACCTAAAACCCGTATAAATTCCACACCGAACGAGAAGCCTATGATTGATTCCGAAAAAGTCGGATTCACCATTTGAATCGAAAAGCCCGGTTGTGTCCGAGAACTGCGCATCCACTTCCCGCAGATCGAGCCCGCATGAGATCTCGTTCGGCCGCGACCCCCGAGCCATTTTTCCATCACAGCCCGGAAAAGCCAGACCGCTTTTTCGCTGAGTCAGGCCACACACAAAGGTTAATCAAGGCGGAGGTCGAAGGACTCGCGGAGCCATTCTCTCCAGTTGATAGAGTGTGCAGAGGAAGGAGAGAACCCATGGAAGGAACCCTGTGGAAGCCTACTGTGAGCCCGGAGACTTTGGTCTAGTTTGTTGTCAGAACTCAAGGCAAGGGAGGTTAGGTAAATGGGGTTGGACCTGGGCTCCCAGTGACAGAGAAGGTGTATACTCCTGGGTGGAACATGCATGTGGGGAAATGAGTCCTGTGGGCAAAGGGAGTGTGGGTGGTTCCTGGAGAGAATTCCTTCCTTGTGGCTATGCAGTGTTGTTTTCCTCAGAACTCCCAGCCTCCAACTCTAGGATTCCTTGTCTGGTGAGCTTAGTCCCACTGTGGGTGACTCCCACCTGCTGAACTCACCATGAGTAGTGTGGTCTAAGACCGGGAGGTTCGTGGAAGGCCTAGACTTGGTTGGTGGATTCTACCACCTAAAAGATAAGTTCCTGATTATGTTTTAATCATGTTTTTGCATGACTCTACTGCTTATATTATCATGATTTCCTGTATATGAATTAGTATGAAACGCTTTTGATTGTTTATTATGCAAGTAACTCATATGAATACTCTAGGTAGAATGTGTTTATTTGTTTAAAGCGCATGTGGATTATATAATACCAGAGATGAGTTATGTACCATGTGGTGTTAAAGTTTCCTTTTAAGAGCTATTAATCCATGGTAGCTGAAAAGGGTGCTGCTAAAGAGGGTAAGGGATTACTTGGGATTCTTTAGAATTTTGTTTCGTGAGAATTAATAAAAGATTTCAAGATCACTATAGTTTTGTTGAGTTAAGGGTTTAGGGAAGGTTGGTAGTGTGACAAATATTTTGAAAAATGAGATCTAACATGGGTATAGGCTAGACAGCTTTTAAGAGAAAGTTTTTTCATCTTCAATTCTAGTGTCACAAAGGTGACACACACTCTTTCATCCCATGGCATTTAGGAATTGACCACCCTAGTTTCACTATGGAGCTTGTGAGAATTTGTTCTATCTTAGCAAAGCTTAATTTTTCTTTAATTTTATATATTAGGGTTGATTACATCCTTTTTTTTTGTGAATAAAAGTGGAACCTTATATTAATGACATATGTGTGTTGTACAATGGAAAGTATGAGCCACATGTTCTGTAACAAATGGGAAACCGGAACGGGTGGCATCATGATGTTCAGAGATTGACACATCATTGCAAAAATGTTTACACAAAAAATGTAGTCTTTCTGCGATGAAAAAAAAAGTTTTGAACCATGTTCTGCAACCTATCACTAGGACTAGTTGTGGACAGAGCTACTATAATCCTAACCGCGATAAACTAATAAGAAAAAAAACTACATGATCATATATCTTGTTGCTGTGGTGAGCTAGATCAAGCCACACCTCAGAACTAGAATAAGAAAAAACAAAAACATGGAGACTTCAACTCTTAGTCGAGTTGGGGTTGTCCATGAATTGTGTAGGTCGAGGTGAACCATTGTCTGCATGTAGGGAATTTGGCGCATGCAGGAGCATCCATTAAAGCGCCGAACAAGATGTCCATCCTTTGACCACGTATGCTCTGGGAATGTGACATCATCCCGGCTCTCGACTTTGAATAGGAGCAGAAGGTGCTCCTCCACTAGGAGTTTTCCATGTACTCCTATTTCTCCTCCTCCCTCTTCCCCCAATTCTTCATATGATTTCTGCTTGGTCGAACTCAAGGCTTGTCCTCCACTGCCGGCTTTGGGGGATTTCTCCTCCACCTTGCAACTTTCGCCTCCTAGTAGGGGTCACCTGTGGATTGACAATTGGGGGCAGAGATTGGTGGCCAAAGGAGGGCACGCACTTGAAGGTGGCACTTCCTCTTTTACCAAGCTCTAGCCTAGGAGTGGAGGAAAGATGGACAAAGGGAAGTGAGTGTTAGAGGATGCTTCTACTTTGACAGAGCTAACGCTTTGGAACTGGAGAGGAGCATACTGAAGAGCCTCATGCGTCCTCTGAGAAGAGTGTCGAGGGCTCATGAAATGAGAAATGAGAGCTCGTTGGGAATGGATGAGCCTATTGGCTCGGGAGAGGGTACAATAACCAGCACTCCTCCTCGGGACTTACCCCACCCCAGGCATAGCTGAGGGAGCGGTGGTGGAGGGTTGCAGAATGGAGGCCGGGATGGAGGTGCCGAGGGGAGTGGGAGGATACAGAGGTGCTGAGAGGGTGCTTGGGGTCACTGAGAGAGAAAGGTGAATGGAGGGTATCGAAATAGGGTAAGAGGTCCCTGGTGCACAAAGATGTGTTACAAAGAATTGTAATTCTGGAAAATATGGAAGAGCCGAAGAGCTGGACCAGAGGAGTGCACAAGGGCAGATGAGAAATGGAATAGAACACCAGGGCGAGAGCCTATTTAGACCGCTTGACACCATTAAAGCCTGAGTTGACAGTCACAACCTCCATTGAAGCTGAGTTGTGTGTCCATTAACCCAACCATTCCATCCAGGTGCAATAATTTCATTAACTCTCCTCATGGTGTGAGCCATGGGGAGTTAATGTCTATGGGCTGGCAGCCGGGGTTAATAACTCCCCTAGCCACCCGGGTGCCGATGTTCTCGGACCCTGACTAGGTGGCACCCCATTCGGGTGAGGGTTGATTACATCCTTATAATACCTTACTTTTTTTATCACACCACATTTTATCCTTTTGGGCCCTTGATTGATGGTATTTTTAATAGCATTTCCTTTATTATTATTCCGCAAAATGGTGTATTCCATGATTCTCCTTAAATTTTGATTTGATGGCATTTTAATAGTATCTTTATTTGCAAAATGATGTATTCCATGATTCCCCAATGATTTAGCCAAGACAGAGCATCTTTATAACATCCTCGTTTGAGTATACATTAGATATCTAATCATAACCTTGCTCTCAATAAAATATGCGATAATAATATTTTAAATTAGTAAGATTTATTTTTTTTTAAATTAAATTTGTTATTATTGATCCTAAATTGAAATGACTTTAACTTCAAAATTTGCATAATTTTTTTATTTTTTTACAATATTATTTTAAATTGTAGATGGAGTAAAGCTAACCATAAAAAAAACCATGCAATTATTATTGTACAAATAAAATAAAAAGAGGTTGAGTCAATTTAAATATTATTATACAAATAAAGGTGCGAATCACAAAATAATCATTAAAGGTGAGAATCACAAAATAATCATTAATTAAGAGATCACAATACGATTATACAAATAAAAATGGAAAAGTCAATTTAAATATTATTAAATATTCTTTAATCAACAAAAAACAAAATATTATAACAAATGAAATATTTAATACATTGCCTCACGACATTCAATACTTCAAACAAGCCAAATATAAGTTTATATGATATATGGAAATATCTTTAATAGAGCATGTTATGATAAATTGTTTTTGACTATTAGTATTTTTAATTAAATTTATCATTATTGATAATAGATGGAGTGTATTTTAAGTTTCAAAAATTTATAAATAAAAAAAAAATTAATTTTTTATAATATTTGAAATTGTATATGAAGTAAAGGTCACAATAAAAAAAATATACTAATTATTATACAAATAAAAGTGGTTGAGTCAATTTAGATATTATTACACAAATAAAAGATTGGATGAATAAAAAGAAAGATGAATATTAGAAAAAGACAGATGAGATTGTGATTATATAAATATAATTTTTTTTATAATACTATTTGAAATTGTATATGAAATAAAAGATAACCATATATATATATATATATATATATATATATATAGTTATATATATATATATATATATATATATATATATAAGTGGTTGTTAGATTATTACACAAATAAAGATGGATGAATAAAAAAAATGAATATCAAAAGACAGATGAGATTGTGATTATATAAATATAATTTTTTTTTTATAATACTATTTGAAATTGTATATGAAATAAAGATAACCATCTCTCTCTATATATAAGTGGTTGATTCAATTTAGATATTATTACACAAATAAAGATGGATGAATAATAAAAAAAGAATATGAAAAAAAAGATATAAATTAAGAGATGAAATTGTGATTATATAAATAAAAATGGAAGAGTCAATTTAGATATTATTATACAAACAAAAACAACATTCAATAATATAATATAATACAAAAAAGATAAAATATTATAATAAATGAAATATTTAATACATTATCTCCACAATGTTCAATACTTCACACAATCCTCTCTACTTCTATTAATAATTTTTTTTATTGAGGTTCTATGTAAAAAGAAAAATACAACTAACCTTTGGTACTATAACAAATGTAAATTTGCTACAAAAGTCATTGCTGCTACAAAAGTTATTAGGGATGTGTTCAATGCCTTATTAAAAATAAATAGATACAAAACCTTAATTAAAAGGATAAAACTATATAAATAGAAAATAATTTTTAAACTTATTTAAGATTGATTCTAAGAAACGAGGCAAATTCTAACTAGTAAAACTAAATAAAATAATAGAATTCTCTTGAAGGATTGAAATTTCTACCTTAAAAATATTTACAATTCCCCTAGTGTCATGGACAACATTCCAAATAGTTCTACAATGGATGAAACTTTTTCTATATAACACATTAACTTTGAGGTTAAGCAACTTTCAAAAGAAAAATCCAAGGACATCGAAGATTACTAAAATGAAATATTAAAAATTGGACCTATCCTTGTCCCTCATACATAAGCTCTTCAATTTAGCTATTTGACAAGGATTCCCCAAAACTTGACTCGAAGTCTCATTGTACCTATTTTTAAAAGTGGGGATAAAAGAAATCCCTCAAATTATAGGACCATTATGATTAGCCCCATTTTAGCTAAGTTATATAGAAGTATTTTGGAAAAGAAGATCAGTACATGACCAGAAAGAAATGGAAAAAGAGCTAAATGCTAGGTTCGGTTTAGAGGGTATCATTCAATTGTGGACCACCTTGTTACATTTAGGATCATTGTAGAGGAGTCTCATAATGATAAAAATGATCTCATTTATTGTTTCATTGATTTTAGAAAAGATTTTGACATTGTGCCCAAGACTAACCTCTAGAATAGGTTAGAAGAGCTTAAACTCCTTTTTGAGTTATGAGAAAGTTATTTCCAAGATTAGGAATATCGAGGGGTGCTAAGAAGAACTTAACTGTAATATTGGAGTCAAGTAAGGTTGTCCCCTACCCCCTACCCTTTTTCCCATCTATATTGATAAGTTAGAAAATTGTTTGGAGGATGCAGGATGTGTTGTCCCTACTCTTGCTAGTATAGTTATCATCCTTCTTCTTTATACTGATGATATTGTTCTCATGGCGAAGAGTCCCTATGACCTAGGTAAGATACTGATAATCCTCAAGGACTTGTACTATATTATCGACATGGTTATGAACACTGAAAAAACAAAGGTTATGATAATTGAATCCAAAAGGATCACCTATGATACTTTTGTATATGAAAACAATAGCTTGGAGGAAGTTCCTTCATACAAATATCTTGGAATCAATATTCACCACAAGCTCAATTGGAATCATAGCATTGAGAAAAGGATAAATGGAGGGTGGAAATCTTATTATGGGCTTGAAATTAGTTGTAAATCAATGGACCTCTGGCTTTGTGATAAAAAAAGCTCCTCTTTCACACTTTTGTGACTTTGTTTATCTTATATGGATGTGAAGTTTGGGGTTGCAGTATCTCTAGAGAATCTTGGAAAAGATAGAATAGATCCAAAAGAATTTTATAACTTGTAATATCAAAATTAAGGGCAACACACCCTATCCTATCCTCCTCATAAAAGAAAGCATTTCCCCCATTGAGAGAATTTCTATGATTAGATACCTAACTTACAAGAACAATATAAACAACATGGACAAGAAGAGGTGCCCCGAAATTGTTTAAAACTCTAGTAAAACCACCAGTGGCTTGAAAGCAGGGATGCACATAAATATGCCAACTCTTGGATAAATCATTGGGGATTACAAGAATAAGCCACCATGCAAAATATAAATAATATTACAAATATTAATATGGTGTGATAAAGAATTGGAGGATAACATGAAATTAAGATATTACAAGGAGGTTTTCAACCCTAATTTTCAATATCAAAAGTACCTCTCAATTTTGACTAGTCTAAAGAAGAAAATCAACTTTGCTAAAATAAGAACAAACTCTTACGAGATACATAGTGAAATCGGTCATTGGATGATTCCCAAAACACTGTGGGATGAAAGAATATTCCATCTTTGTGACACTAAGATGGTTGAATATAAAAAAAAACTTCCTCTTAGATTGCCCTACTTATACCCAATTTATATACTAACCTAATACATGCCTTCCTTACCTCCTAAATCATCAAAACTATGGTGATATTGGAACACTCCTCTCAATACTTTTTGAGCATGGAAATATAATTTTAAATAAATTGAAGCAATCTCTTACCTTTTTTTTTTAAGTAAAAAAGTGGAACCTGCTATATTAAATTATCGAAGAAACTTTGAAAAAATATACAGTGATATAGGTTTGAGTCACCAAAAATGCTGTCGATTACTGGAAACTAGCATAAGTGGAGAGCATATAACAGTAGCATGATACAACAGGAAACAAAGTAGCATCTGTCTTGCCCGGAGGAAACTAGGACAGATGGCTATAGTCCAAATGGGCATAAAACAGTAACATGATAAAACTAAGAACCAAGAAAAGCATAAAGACCTAGATACCCGGTGACCTGTTGCCCTTGCTTGTCTGCCACGTGGACCCAGCCGGGATGGCAAATGTCTGCGCGCAGAGAGGGCACTTTCGCTTAGCTAGAACATTGGAGTACGCGTCAAGGAGCAGGTCCAGACGTTGGCCCATGAGAAGGGCTCTATGCTCCAGGTCTTCCATGTGGCCTCGGAGTTCGAACACTAGAGCCAGATGCTTTGCACGGAGGAGAGAGCCATGCAAACCATCACCCACATCGTTGGGGGGGACATCCCTCAATTCCACGGTCGCTCCAATTCCAGCGTCAAACTCCATCTGCTCTGCACCATCCACTTCATCCTTCCTCGCCGAGCGATTGTTGTTCGCATTCACATCTGCTCTGGGTACCTGCATATCATGGCTGGTGGGGGTGTAGTCACCCGGCCAGGGAATTTCCTCAACAATGCAGCCGGGGATATCATCTGCCAGAGAGAATTTTGGGCTGCTTTCATCCTGGTGAGTCGCCTCCATGGCTCGAGGCTCCTGGGTAGTCGACAGGTCCTCCATGAATGGATCTGCTTCCATGTAACAGGTGGGAAACGCGTCCTCAGCCCCATCCTCCTGCCTGTCTCCTGGCTTAATTGTTGTGGCCTCACTGCTGCAACCGACTCCCATCTCCGCAATGGTGGCGAACAACGCCAATTTCTCAGCTCGAGCCTTCTTCTGGAGAATGGAGGTTGCCATTGCCAGAGCACGTTCCAACTTGTCTTTCCTTTGCCGCTGCCCCTTGTGGGTGTACCAGGCCGAGCCACGGCGAGGCCTACCCCAATTTCTGGCCATAGTTGCCAGGGAATAGATGAATGTACAGAGGGGTTGCAACGAGAAGTGAATAAGCCAGGACGAGAAGGATGTCAGGTTGCACCAGGGCTCCCAGAAGAAGAGGAGAGCTGGAGCAAGAGCAGACCGACTCTGTCCAGGCACATAAAAAAGAAAAATGCCAAGAATTTCCTCACCAAAATGCAATGAGATGGGAGTGAGTCAGGATGAGAGGGGTACAGGACTGCACCAAAGTGCCCATGCAAAGAAGAGAGCCGAAGCAGGAGCAGACCCACTCTGTCCAGGCACATAAGAAAGCAAGTTACCAGAGGCCGAAGTCACCTGACCCCCCTTAAACCCTGTCATGCTGAGTGCGCTGTGAGCGAGAGTGATCGCGTGAGGGAGGTGTCCCTCCGTCGTATAGTTGCAGCTATGGTCGTCCACCATCGTAAATGCAGGCTTGTGGGTGGCGGCCATCGGCATTTATGCCATGGCTTAGTGCTAAGCCCAGTGTCACAGGAGTGTCGCGTGTCATCCCATCCTGGGTAATCTATTACCTTATTAAGGTCTGATAAACCAATTGGTTTCATTGGGTTCTTATCTTATTAAGGCCTTCAGTGGAAACCAACCCAAATCTAATTTAGAGCAAAATAATAACATCCCCTTGGGGTCAAAAAATAAAATAGTTTAATCTCAAAGGATCTATTGGCTCTAAGAAAAGAGGTATTAAGAAAAACTATATCCCTATTTAAAACTTGAACTGAGAGACGATAATAGAAACTAAGTATAAATACAACAACCAAGACTAGCCTGAAGGTGACACTTGGCCAACCAGAGAAATGTCATTATTGAATGCAGTCAGAGGAATAGGCTTGTTCAAGTTGATGGCACCCTAGCCAGATAGAGAGGGTGCCTTCCACATGATATTTGAACGAGCATGCAGGGTCACCAGCAAAGAAAACCTTTGATCCAATTGTTTTATTTTATACCTCAAATATGCTACTTCTTGGCGAGTCTAAAAAACCATGTGGATGAGCTCTCATGTCAAGTCAATGTTGCTTAAAGAACTGGAAGAGTTCTGGGATTCTGGCATATAATGTAGAGGGTTGTGGATGCTAACACCTAGATGGTCACTTTCGAGGCCCACCTGATTGTGGCCTTGATCCTTGTTCAAAGGTGATTGAGTGGGGAAAGAATTTTCATCAAACCCTAGAGATTTACCCTCATTATCAAACCATTCTACTCTGCAACCCCAAAGGATTCTTTCCTCCTACAAGGTAGGAAATCCTTGAGATTCTTCAATTTGAGTTCGGGAGGTTGCAGTGGAATGATTTGGAGTTCAGACCATGAGCATCATTTCCTCAGAGTGTTTGGTTTTCTATCGAAGAGAGTCACTAGAGCGACGAGAGTGACCTCTAGGATGAATATGTGTCATGATGTGTTCTGAGATAGTTGCAAGCTCTTAGAGGGAAGAGTGTAAACGCCTAAGCCAAAACCAAGAGATGCAAATGCGAGAATAATCCATATCCCTCCTGCCATTGATATGGCTTGATCTATCCCACGTTGGGTTCATTTCATAGGTGCACTACCGAGGGTATAGAGTAAATTCCCTTGCAATTGAAGTGTTCCTAGAATTAAACACCATCACATCGACAATACCCCAAACCAGACGCATTAGCCTTATCATCGGTTGATGATTCTTGCAATGGTAATTTCCCAGAACATGGAGGTAAATGAAGGTGATTAGCACATGCCACTTTGGAGGTTCTAGTTGCCAACTGGCCTCACCTCCCTCCTCCCGATGTTTAGTCATAACTTCTTGCTGGCACCACATCTAGGGAAGAGTCTGCTTGTCATGCCAGATCTATGCATTCCAAAAGGGTAGCATGTGTAGGTTTATGAGTGGATGAGCATTCCATATTGATATCACCATTCCTAACACCAATATTGGCAAGCTTATCCATAACTTTGTTTTCTTCAGGTCGCAGATGAGAGGGAGTCAAAACTAGATGGGGTAGAAGAAAATATTGTAGAGATTCTAAATGACCAAGAAGCCTCTAACCGTGGGGGGGATATTAGTTGGTGTGGAACCATTGATTAATTTGGAAAAAATTGCTAAGAAAACTTAGGACTCTCCTTCCACAATAACCTAATGTAAGCTCATTTGAGAAGCTTCCTAAATACCTATGATAAGAGCCCATAGCTCGAAAAAATTGTTCATGTCCTGTTCAATTATATTGGATAGAATATGAAGAATATGGCCTTGGTCATCCATGAATAGTACCCCATAGCCATCAGGTCCAGGGTTTCCCTTGGAGTAACCATCGAAATTGAGTTTCACAAACTCGGGAGAGGGGTGCTACCATTTGCTAGGATTCATGGTCGAAGGAGATAAAATAGAAGGTAGATCAGGAGCAGGGAGGAGGAAGAGGTCACATTGAAGAAATACAAGTTGTTCCTCAAAATCACAAGACATGCCCTCTTCCAACCACTTAAAAAGTATGATAGTTTCCAATATATTGTTTTTAATTCAGGGTTAGATTTCCCCCCATCGTTGTTGTTGTGAGTGAAAAATGATTCAATTTCTTTATTTCCAAATGTGCCAGAGGGTGAGACTTAGTAAAATATACCAGATCCAATTAAGTATAGGATTATTGAAGGCGTAGGATCGTTAGCTAGCAAGTGTGTCGGGGATGTTATCTTGATGCCAATCTAAGGTCAGTGTGATGTGATCTACCTGAGTCCAAACCAAAGAGATATATTGGCATTGCTTGAGTAAATATTCCATGGTTTCCTCCTGCTGAAGGCATAGGGGACAAACCAAGGGCCCAATAAAATCCATATTCCTAAGGTTTTCCCAAGTTATAATACTGCAATGGGATACTAGCCAGGGAAAGATGTTTACTTTGGGCCGGAGATTTTCTTTCTAGATATTATTCCAGATGTCATCCTTGTTCATCAAGTGAAAGGAGGATTTCAGACCATAAGATTCCTTTATGGAGAAGGTATATTTTGAAGAATAACCCCATGTGAGTATATCAGGTCCATATTTGAGTCTAATTTTTTCGTAGCACCATTTCATCTTGACAGGGTCCCAAATATGTTTCAACATGAATCTTGATCTATGCATGGGTTCTTTTCCATTCCTGCATCATGAAGTTCATACTAGAAGTTTTCTAATAAGATGCAACTTCTTTTGGTCTATCCTGAGTAAGGTTGGCTTGAATATTCATTAATTGGTCCCTCTGATTAAGAGGTGAAACTTTGTAGAATCCCTAGAATCAAACTGTATGCCACATACAATTTTCGAACTATATACAAAATTAAAATATATAGAAACTATGCAAATGCACAGATTCATACAGAATAATAATAAAAATACAGATGCAATACACACAGGAAAAACCCATAAAAATAAACGCATAAATAATAATGCATCATGTAATTTAACGCACAATTGGCACTTATCTTGGTAAAAATATCACCAATTGTGTACATACCTTCCATGTTCCTCCCAGTCTTATACCACACTACTCAAAAATCTCAGTAGTGGGTCACCCCCAAGCTGGGACTAAACTCCACCCGGGTAAAGGAATTCCTAACTAGGCTAATGTATCTCAAAAAACAGGAAAAACGCCATCACAGGTGCCAAATCAAACTAAAAACCTACATTCCCTCATTCCCCACATGCCTGTCCCACCCCAGGAAGTGTGCCCCTTCTCTGCTCAACAATATCTCGATTTCCCCACTTCCTTTCCGGGGCTTCAACAACATGCCAGATAGGTAGTCTAAGATCCCTGTAGCTACAATTTAGCACCTTCAGGAAATAAATTCCCAACAATTCTCTCACCTAGAGAGAATTTCTCATGGGCCTGACAACCCACCTCTCCAATATCCCACAGGTCTGACAACCTGCTTCTTCAGTCCATCTCCTAAGCTACCCAGGTACAGGTACGGGTACATGTATAGATACAGTGACAGGAAGGTACGTAGGACAACTAAATGAGTGAGTCAATGATGATGGAATGATGGGAAAATGAACTAATTCCAAAATATATGTATGCATGTTCCCAACTTGACACTTGTCATGTTGAGAACTACTTTGACCCACTTGTCTCCATCCTTAGAACTTGGGATAAAATAATTATCCATGCTTTATACTTCAAGGAATATTATTATAATATTCCTTTTTGGCTTAAGATCCCTGGCTTATCCCCTTATCCTTAACTTGTATCCCCCTTTCCCTAACTAGTGGAGTTTAGTCCCCCATAATCTTTTACATGGTTGGTCTACCGCAATGATGTGTTTTTCATTAATATTTGTGTGTGATTACATTTACATTAACATTACATATATATTATCCTTTCAACATCTCAGCTCACTAGCCTCAAAACACAACATATACAAAAAGGCTCCCTGGCCTCAAAATCATGCACACTTAAGTTTGTTGTGCATGATATCCTGGAATGTGCACACTTCATCATTTTAGTGCACAATACATCTGTGCACTATACCATGGAAGGTGCACACAAAATGATATCAAATAAATCACCAGCTTAAGTACATTTTTATTTACATTTATAGTTTGGGTTCAGCCTAGGGGTATTACATTCCCCTCCCCCTTATTTATGCATTGTCCTCAGTGCAATATATACACATATACAACCAAAATTTCAAAAATCCTCAAAAGGGTGTAGATATTCTGCCCGCATAACATCCTCGTGCTCCCAAGTTGCATCTTCAGGACCATACCAGGTCCATTGGACCTTTACTATCTATATGGATCCATTTTGGAGCTTCTTGATCTTCCGATCCAATATGAACATCGAATGCACTTGAAAGGAACTTTCTTGCTCCACTTGAATCACATTCCAATCAATAACATGATTATCATTAGGTATATACTTTTTGAGCAATGATACATGGAATACATTATTAATAGGCAATGATGCAGACAAGGAAAGCATGTATGCTACAGGCCCAATCCTCTCTAGGAATTCAAACGGACCACAATAATGAGCTGCCAACTTTGAGAATTTTCCCAACTTCAGGGAACTTCGGTTGGCCTTTACTTTCAAGAATACATAGTCACCCACTTTAAATTCCCTGTGATTTATTCCCTTATCAACATAACTTTTATGCTTGTCTTGAGAAACCTTTAAATTCTGTTTTATTTTCAATATTTTCTCTTCCATTTCCTTGAGTAATTATGTCCCAACCACTGCTCCATCTGTTGGGTTGTCCCAACTTACCGGTGTGTTGCACCTTCTTCCATAAAGTGTCTCAAATGGGCCCATCTTTATAGATGCTTGGTACCCATTGTTATAAGAAAACTCTTCTAAGTGTAGGTAGTCTTCCCATTTTGATGGTTTATCCATCACATACATCCTCAACATATCCTCAATCACTTGATTCACCCTCTCTATTTGTCCATTTGATTCTAGATGATAAGATGTGCTAAAATTCAAATTTGTTCCAAATCCCTTAAATAATTCTTTCCAAAAATTTGATGTAAATTTTGGATCTTTGTCAGACACAATTGTCTTGGGTATACCATGTATTCGAGCAATTTATTTCATATAAATATCAACAATGTTGCCTACCTTGTGAGTGAACTTTACTGGAATAAAATGGGCAGCTTTAGTAAGCTTATCCACCACTACCAAGATAGAATCATGTTGCTTGTTTGTTCTCGAAAGTTTGGTGATGAAATCCATTGTTACAACTTCCCATTTCCACTCAGGAATGGATGATGATTATAGTAACCATTTGGAACCTTCTTTTAATTTTAATGGTTGTAGTAACCATATGGAACCATAATTTTATTTTTTTTAATAATACTATTTGAAATTGTATATGAAGTAAAGGTAACCATATATATATATATATATATATATATATATATATATATATATATATAATTATTATACAAAATAAAAGGTGGTTGGAGTCAATTTAGATATTATTATTTTTTTAACTAGGCGATTTATGTTGTATTAAATGCGACTTTCAGGGCAAACCTGAATCAGAAAATCACATATCTAAAGAAGGTTGGTGACCTCTAGCAGTGCTGCCAACCTTCTTATGAGCGTCTTGGAGAGCCCATCCCATTTGCTTCTTGAACTAATTGGAGAAAATGACAAAAATTGCATGTGAATAAATTCTCACAAAATTGTGAGCATAGTAGAAGACAAAACCAAAGCATTAAACCGAGGGGGAAGAAAATTTCCCCTTAATGTAGGGGTCTAGCTTTTTATGAGAACCTAAAGAAATTTTGGAGGCCACCTCCTTTTCTCTTCGCGCTTTATTAGTCTTTCGCCCTCTAGTAAGGGGCGGAGACGGAACTGAAATGTCTTAGGTTCGGTTTCAAAGAGAGACTAAAACATCCAGTCTGCATTGGCGAGGAAGGTTCAGTTGAAGCCTAACGCCATTGTGGTGGAATGCAGGAGGCTTTTAAGATGCTGGCTGGGGGTCTCCCATAGCTTGTTGTTGCTTGGATCCTGGGCTTCATCCATGTGAGCATCAAAGTTGTTTTGATCTCTAAATTGCCTACGCGGTATGGAATTTGGCCTTTGGGGCTGGGCCTAACGGATCCCCTTTCACTGTAGCTGCCTTCGTTGGTTAGTTATTGGCTGAAAATCATATTCTTTGACTTGTCCCAGCTCCTCATAGATTTTGGGGCAGCTTTTTAGTGATAGTAAAAGCAGCGGGAGGCACTAAAGGAATCTGCGTGGTCCGGCTCTTGGATGTGCTTTCCCATTCCCTTAGGGAGAGGTTAATGGCTTCCGAAAGTCCTTTTTCAAGATTTACCTCAACACACATGCGTGCGCAGGTGAACTGTTCCACCTTCGGCTCCATGCTGTCCGAGCTTGTAGAACTTGTTTCCAATGTCCTCGGAGAGCTTGTCCCCAGGAGATGCAATGGAAGATAGAGCCTTTAACTTTAAATAGAGCTGGCATGATCTCGACTTCGGGGTTAAAGTCAAGGGTCCGAGTTAGAGCGATGCCGACCCGTAAGAAGTAGGGACCGGTCGAAAACTAAATCCGCGGTGCCTTTCCTGCATTGGTGAGACAAAAACCCGCCTCTTGCATATAGAACTTAAGTTTCCACAGCCGGCCATATTCCCTTGATCTTCCATCCATGCCTCCAACTTGTTTTGCGGGCTTAGCCATAACCAAGTAAACTTCAGGTAGGGCATTTTGCACTTTAGAAGGAATGACTTGCAGGGTCCTCTGGATCTAGCTCAGGAAGGGATCTCCTCATCTTCTTAACAAACTTAGACTTGAGATAGGGCTTGGGTTTGGAGTCTATTTGAAGGACTAACGTTTTGAAAGCAATTGGTCTTTTTCCATCGTGATAGGGCTGGGGCCATGCATTAGAAATTGGGCCTGACCAAACAACACACAATTGTTTGTATTGATTTGCCCTTGCATTAATCCGATTGGCATGCCCACTAAAAGCGATTGGCTGACCCACACAGCCAAGCCTAGGCAGCGTCCACGCAAATTTGGGTACAAGCTTCGGTGAAACATAATCGACTGCTTAGGACCCGGTGCCAATAGCGTCACGAAACACGAGGCGCGAATGAGAGTACAGCAGGATCCACAGGTCTTTCGGTACTCAGCGTCCACTTTCGGTTACGAGGCGAGAGGTTTAGACTAGCCGGTGTATTCTTCATCTTCTTCCCTGGAAAAAAACATTTTTAAATTTGAAGGACATGAGTGTGGGCTTTGATCCACTTATGGCTACCTGGGGTCGCGATACCATTGTATGGTATCTCCAGGTGCAACCACACATTCGACCACTACCTCAAAGGTGTCCCCATGGCTCCAGTGCAAAACAAAAAATTGAAGGACATGGGGTGGGCTTTGATCCACTTATGTGTGCCGCGGGTCGCGATACCATTTAATATGGTATCTGCGGTTTTAATACCGTTCGACCACTACCTCCAAAGGTGTCCCAGCCGAGGGTAAAACAAAAATTTGAAGGACGTAGGGTGGGCTTTGATCCCACTTATGTGTGCATGGGCCACGATACCATTTAATATAGGCATCTCACGGGCGGTTACAACCACACGTTCAACCACTACCGCAAGTTGCCCCTATGGCTCCAGGTAAAACCCTCACAAGAATTGAAGACGACCAATGGTGAAAAACTCTTGGCTTTCCACCATTGGATCAACCCCTTTGGGCTTAAAATTTTTGAAGAAGGGACGTAGGGGTGGGCTGATCACTTATGTGTACGGGTCACGATACCATTTAATATGGGTCCACTTATGTGTGCACGGGTCACGATACCATTTAATATGGTATCTCTGGGTGCAACCACATGTTCGACCACTACCTCAAGGTGTCCCCATGGCTCCAGGTAAAGCTCTCACAAGAATTGAACCTTGCCCAATGGTGAAAAACTCCTCGCTTTCCACCATTGGATCCAACCCCTTTGGGCTATTACATAAAATTTTTACAAGTCAATTTAGATATTATTACACAAATAAAGATGGATGAATAAAAATAAATAAAGATAAATATTAGAAAAAGACATGAATTAAGAGATGAAATTGTGATTATATAAATAAAAATGGAAGAGTCAATTTAGATATTATTACACAAACAAAAACAACATTGAATAATATAATGAAAAATATTAAATATTATAATAAATGAAATATTTAATACATTATCTCCACAATGTTCAATACTTCACACAATCCTCACTAATTTCATTAATAAATTCTTTATTGAGGTTCTATGTAAAAAGAGAATTACAACTAACCCTTGGTACCATAATGAATGTAAAATTGATACAAAAGCCATTATGGATGCATCCAATGTCTCATTAAAGATAAATAGATACAAAACCTTAATTAAAAGGGAAAAAAACTATATAAATATAAAACAACTTTTTCACCTATTTAAGATTGATCCTAAGAAATGAGGCAAATTCTAACTAGTAAAACGAAATAAAATAATAGAATTCTCTTGAAGGATTGAAATTTCTACCTTAAAAATATTTATGATTGTTGATTAAGGTTGGTTGTCATTGATGTCAACCCTTGAAGAAAGCCCCATAGCCCAAAGGTTTGGGTAATGGACTCAATATTATTTGATGTAAAGATGACTCATTATTGTCTTGTCATGGTTGATAATAAGTAAATATGGATGAACTCCAAAGTGGTCCACTTATGGTGAAAGCCCTCATGGGAAGACGCTTTGCAGAGTAAGAGAACCCATGCTTAATTGTGGAATACCTGAGATAAAGGACAATGAATTTGTCAGGTAAACTATCCTATATGGATAGTGCTTTTCATTCCATTTCTAGTGGTATGTGGAACGTCACATAACTCCTCACGATTAGAGAGTTATGGCCATGAGAAGTTGGAGACCCCAGGTTTGGTTAATGGACCCAAGTTTGTTTGATGGATAATGGTATGAGTTATGATATATTTTCAGATAATGCTATTCTATATGGATAGTACATTTCATTCCATTTCTGGTGGTATGTGGAACGTCACATAACTTCTCACGGTTTCAGATTTATGGCCTTACAAAGTTGGAGGACCCTCATATGTCATCTAGAAGCCCCAAAAGGTCAAAGTAGTCAAA
>SNQJ01S0061814.1:0-41694 GCA_010110895.2 Picea sitchensis | reverse complement strand
TTCAAACTATATTGCCAGAACTTGACAAGGAAGGAAAAATCATATTGGATCCTGAAGCCATCACTGACACAAGAATTCGCCAGCTGAGGAAAAGATCCATTTCATAGTATCTCATTAAATGGAGGAAGCTATCGGATGAAGATTCCACTTGGTAATATGAGTCTTTTATACAAAAGCATCCAGAGTTACTCAAGCGTTGCGGACAACACTTGTATCAAGGGGAGGGGCATGTTAAGCCCTAAATAGTGGTTCATTACCCCTTAATTGTGGAATATTATGTTATTTTATTTATGCCAGATTTAGTCCATTACTTGTAATTATACCTCCTAGTCTCCTATATATACCAAGGAGACATTTTCATTTTGAATCATCTTGTAATTGTACATTTATGTGGGAATAAGGAGGTTTCCCCCTCGAAGAGGCTTATTATCTGAGTTTCTCTCTTTTTCAAGGCGTTGAGTACTTATTGTGAGGTTTTTCTATGCTATATTGATATTTGGTTCTTAACAAAAGGATACTAAGATGGTGCTAGAAAGAGTGGTGTTCCGTGGATTGCAAATTACAATATTCAGTTTCTATGTTGCTTGGCATGAAACATTGCTAGCATAATGAATGTGTTCTCAAATCCATCACACCATTTACATTTGGATGAAACCATTATCATTCTAGGATACTTCAATGTTGACACGATACAAAATAGTGGCATAACAAATAATTGGACAACTGCATGTGAAATTACAATGTCCGTTGTCTTTTTGTTAAGATAAAACATGTGCAAAACAAAATTATTAACCATATATGGTGAAATGTGCCCATATCACAATACAACCTCTTTATCCTGTACACAGACTGGTCAAACCATGATACAATTTGTCTTGTACTTGAAATATGAGATGTACATCAAAGATACTGAAAACTTATATTTTCATGTCTCAAAGCATATCTGGGTACTTTGCTGCACAAAACCAAAATCATTCGACTATGGCCATGCAATTTCTTAATATTTTCTGGCTTGTAATATATTTTGGGCAGGAAAAACTCTATATAATTACAACCATGGTTGAATAAAAGCAAGGTTCATGTTTCTAACTATATTTTATTCTATTCCTTGATTCTCATTTAATGTATGTACACATTACTTGTTCTCCCCTGCATACTAGCTTCCATTCATGTTCACTGTATTTTGTGCGTTCCCACATTGAAACAAACATGATAGTTAGAGAAAACGAAGGAGTCTTTACCACAAGTGTAGAAGAGGAGATACAAAGGTACATGCTTGTACTGTTATTTCATATTCCATTGTTTTGTATTTCATTTATTGTCTATATATGTGTTCACCTAATTTATTGTATGTAGATATTGTGTATCTTCCTACATAATAACTTATCTTCATGTCCTTTGTATTTTTTGTGCCGCTACATTGAATTAAATCGAACTCTGTTTATTGTTTTACATGTCTTCCTACATACCAACTTCCTTCATGTCCATTGTATTTTTTCTGCATTGCTACATTTAAACAAACAAAATAGCTGGAGAAGACGATGGTCTCTTTGTTGCAAATGTAGAAGAGGAGATACAAAGGTGCACGCTTCTACTCTTATTTCATATTCTAGTGTTTAGTATTTCATTTATTGTTTGTATATTTGTTATGCTTGTTCTACTGCTTTGCACCTAATTTACTGTATGTAGATACTACGTATCTTTCTACATAGTAACTTATCCTCATGTGAATTGTATTCTCTTTGCTTCTACATTGAAATAAATAGAACTGTATTTATTTCTTTTACATGTCTTTCTGCATACTAACTTACCTTCATGTCCACTATATGTTCGGCGTTTCTACATTGAAAGAACCAAATTAGTTGGATAGGAAGATGAATTCTTATATGCCACAACAGAGGGGGATGAAGTACAATCTTCGAAAAGGTATACCAACTGTGCTAGTAAATCAAACACACAAAATGGGTGGGTGCATATAATATTGGACTAGAAAACGATGATTTGGAAATAATGGTCCTTTGTTGATACTTCCCGCTTCCAACATTGCCCTCCACATTTCTAATTTTCCCACTTTCTATTATCCCCTTTTTCCCCTCTTCTATACTTAACCAAATTCCCCTTCGTTTTTCTCGTCTACTTTCACTTTCTGGTTTATTTTCTTATTCGTCCTTCCAAAAATGTCTAGGTGCATGGGTTGGAGGACTCACGGGTTCACATTATACTCATGCTTCTATATCACAACTCCGAGTGATAGTTTCCTCATTCCATACTTAGCCACATTTTTTATCATGGGTTCCTGGGCTGGTGGGATCAATATTGAGCTTCTAGCTTTGGAGGTTCCACGATATACAAATTGGCCGTCGTACCCCCTCATCATTCCCTATTCCCTGTTACACATTTTTGCAGTCAAAAAATATGAGGCATATAATTTGACCGTCGGGTCCTCATGTTTCCTGAGTATCCCTTGACACCCTATTTCGTATTACATATCCTTCAACCCTGTATGTGACATTCAGAACAATTATGGAAAATATACAATGCATATGCTTATTTAGTCCTTTTGATGTTCATTTACACATGCTTGCATCAAAAAAAGTTGGACTAGTGACATGGCCATGAGCAGTCAATCATTGCAAACATCAATAGACTGACAAGGCCAAAGGTAAAGATTCATACTATTTATTCATCTATGCCATCTATCCTCAACTATTTATTCATCTATGCCATGATAAATATGTTGATGTCATCTCCAAAACATACTTTGTAGTTCACAAGAAGTATCAACGAGCGCAAGTGAGACGCCGAACATAGCGCAAGTTCTGCAGACTAAGAGGTTTGGTTGCAAAACTCTGTCTCCATGCTTCATCCAAGTTGTGTGTCTACTTGTACATTTATGCCAGGAAAAAAGAAAACAAAAAAATAATGCACACTACCATTTACATTACTTTTCCTGTTCAAAAAATGTCACCAGGTCTAAACTTATAACACCCAAAATACTATCAATAGAGGGCTTGAACAACCACCGAACTGGAAAAGTGTTCATTGGGGACATAATGGTCATCTATAGCACCTACTTGAACAAGGAAAACAAAACTAGATCCATTATGCGTGCTGCCATGACAAACAACGAATCCCTGATGAAAGTCACACTGACTATTCCCACACAACTTGTCCAGAAACATGCAGAAAAGATATTGCTAGGTAATGGGATATTCATTACAAATTTTAATATATTGCCCAAAACAATGTGTGTCTGTAATTTTTATTCAATACCCAAATGAATGTTCGTCGGACTCAAGTTCTTCGAAGTTTACATCTATGGCTGTAAAATATTCTTTCCAGAGATTTTGTTTCTTTTTGTGCACTTGAAAAAACAAGGAGAATCTAACTACAAATCAAATCGTTGTTGTTATTTTGATTTTTTTTTGCATCTCCCAGTAAGAATTTTGCATATTTGTTGGGGTGTCCAAATGAAAAAAAAATGGTGGCTAGCTGTAGATTTGTTGGAGGAGTATGCACCTTTTTGGGTGCCCAAATTGGAAAAATGTTTTCCAACTATATATCCATGGCAAGATTTCTGCATTTTTTGGGTACCCAAATAAAAAAGAAGATGATCTCCAAATATACATTTATGGTATGATATTTGCATTTTCTTGATGCCCTAATTGGAAAAAAAGGGCTCAACATGGATTGAAGCATGAGCTTGAGAGCTTCAGAACTCCCTATAGAGATTAGGGAGTTCAGGCATTGGAATTCATACAAGCAGGTGCATTTATTGCTGATGTAAAAGCACATAAGATTGTTCAGTCCATAAATGGGAAGCATGAGGAAAAACCCCATACAAAGTATCCAAATGTGAATAACTCAGGCCATCCTTTGAACCGTCGAAATGAATTGCTCCTCTGGGTGAAACCATCAGGCATTTCCAATAATATTGGAAATTTGGCATTGTTAAAAATGGTAGTGATAGAACATGGCACTATCAGAAGCAAATGTCCATAGTCATATTGCTTCATGGTAAAATAGTAATCGATTAGTTTCTTGTTCCCCATTTGGGGGTTTGGTTATAGCTAGGATACAATGGCGAAGCTCTGCTGGATTTGTGTTGTCTTATGTTTGGCAAACTTATGTTCATATCTCATGGCCCCGATTATTTTCTCATGGGAACATATACCAGATGTAAGATAAAAACAATGCCACGTTTTTTTTTATATATCAAATTGTTTGATGCATAGGTCGATGCATACTGCTCTATGGACCATTGTGGGGTCTCACTTGGTGCCTTCTGTGTTCATGCGTTGCCTTGTGCCTCGACTTTCAATACATTTGGTGTTTACTTGGATCTTGGTTGTATGATTCGTTCTGGAAAATTAATGATACATTCAAGATCTTGGCGGTTTTTCTATGATCTTAAATAATATACATGACCTTCTTTGCCTTTTAATATTAGCTATCTAACACAAATGTAGTATGTGGCTCATTTGAGAACTTTTCCTTGATCGATGAACTTAGCAAAATTCATCTCTAAGAATATTTTGAAATAAAAGGATATATATTATGTGAAGTCCAATGGAACTATCATATCAACCACAAAAAATTAAAATTAAAATTCGTCTTAAACTTCAAATTCGTCGTTGTTATACTTACGGTGAAGTTGGCAGTACAATAATTTTACTTAAACATCCCAAAATTGATTTTCTTGTGGATTTTCGATGCTTCTCTTATACAAACACATCCTGGAAACTATAAGCATGGCTCACTTTATCTATTCATTGATTAAAGAGCATGCTCACCTATTTAATGCACTTCATAGTTACTGTTAAGACCATCAATGGGGATTTCTTACACCAATTCTCGTTTCCGAAAATTGCCATCCCCTTTCTTTTTTCCCTCTGATTTCCCTTTATGGTTACTTAGTCATTTTCGGAAAATGTCTAGGTGTGGGGGTTAGCAGATTCACATCTTCACATTTCCACTGATACTTTTATATCACGAGTCTAACCAACCGCTTCCTCATTTCATATTCAACAAAGTTTTTGGATCGTAGTTTCCTGGGTTGGCGGGCTCAACATTGCATTTCCATTTTTCCACTGCCTGCAAACAGCAACCGGACTTTACCGATCTACAAATTGATAACCAAATTTCCCTTTTTCTTTTTCTCGTTTACTTTCCCTTTCTGGTTACTTAGTCATTTTTCCGAATGTCTCATGCTTTTATATACAACACCCGAAGTTCCACAATATACAAATTGATCGTCGAAGTCTGTCATTGTCCCTTGTTCCTTGTTACACATTTTACAATCAAAAGTTGGGATACATACAATTTGACCATCAAGCCCTCACGTCTCCTGAGTAGAACTTGTGGTCCTGTTTTCAAGCCTGTCAATATTCCCTGTTCTGAGTATGTCTCATGCTTTTATATCACAAGTCTGACCAACCGCTTACCCATTGCATACTTGGCCACTATTTCCATTGTCGGTTCCTGCCCAGGCTTGCTCAACATTGTGCTTCCATTGTTCCTCTACCTACAAACAACACCCGAAATTCTGCAATATACAAATTGACCGTCAAAATCCGTCATTGTGCCATGTTCCGTGTTAAAAATTTTGCAGTCAAAAGTTCAGAGATATACAATTTGACCATCGACCCCTCACGTCTCCTGAGTATAACTTGTGACCCTATTTTGAAGCTTGACCGACCACTTTCCATACTTAGCCATTTCTTGGAATCTCTTTCGCGAGTTAACTGGTCAACGAAATGTGCAATGCTTAATCGCTCTTCGCCATCCCCGCCACATTCACACTTCTTTCTAGATATGAAATTATTAAGATTTAATGCTAGTAGCTCATCATACAGGAATCGTTAAGATTGTCATTAATGTCCAAAAGGCTGGAGCAGATTTGTCATTAATACGAATTAAACCAAGATTTGTGGAGGGTTTTGTTATCCTTTCCAAGTGTTCATTTCAAGCATCATGCAATCTCTTTCGCACATCGTCTAGTTGGCACCTTCACGAAATCTCTAATCCTTAATCGCTCTTCGCCGTCACTGCCACCTTCACACTTTTTTCTAAATATGCAATTAGTAAGATTTAATGGTAACAACTCATTACGCACGAACCGTGGAGATTGTCATTGATCAGCGAAAGGCTCAAGGAGATCTTCCATTGATACACATTAAACCAATATTTGTTGAGGGTTATATTATCCCTTCCGAATGTTCATTTCAAACATCATCTGGAGCAAACAAAAATTCTCGTTAACTTATGGCAGCAATTCGACAACAATTCTGTCTAGATATAGTAAACACCTTCGGGCATGATGACCAGAAGTTCCAGTACTCCAAGGCATATTATTACTACTCATCTCCCTCCACCCAGGAGAAAAAAAGGAGATGGTCCCTTGGTGCACCGAGAGATATATTTCAAGCCAAAGAATTCCAAGGAAACCCTGCCTACTTAGACAACCCACTCGCCTACATTGATGGCTGGCACAGAGGTTGATGCGGTCGATTTCGAGATGGAAAAAGATGATCTGATGGACGATGATAGGACAATGGATGATGGCAATGCAGACGTTGTTCCTACTAATGTGCCCAAATTGAAATCAACCATAATGGGGGGCACTTCCCGGCTCGATGATGGCGGCCCTAACAAGACAAAAATAAGGGGTTTCAGAAAAGAAACGGATGTTGAATGCAATAGCCACATTGCATCTCGAGAGTAGGAATTCCAGAGATCCAAATTAGTTTGTTATGGGAAGAAGTCTTTCAATGTAAGGAAATGGTCTCTTGATTCTCCCAAAGATATATTTCAAGCAAAATAATTATTTAATTGCGGGACCACTCTCCTATTATCTGGATATACAATTAACATCTTAGGGGATGAGGACCAGAACTCCCACTGGTGCAAGGCATATTCCTACTACTCATCTCCTTCCGCCCATAATGGACTAATTTGGGCCTCTGGAATTGCTCATGCAACCTGTATCCATGAAGTATTTTCTTGTAAGGAGGGGGTCTCTTGGTCCCCTCCCACCCATAATGAATTAATTTGACCTCTTGAATTGCTCGTGCAGGTTGTGTCCCTAAAGTCTTCGACTGTGAGGAGGTGGTCTCTTGGTGTGTCCCAACTTTCAGTTTCAGGCTCTTTCTCTTTCCCTACAATGTTTTTCGTCTTCTTTCTCAAGGGAAGCTTGTGAGAACTATCAATTTTACCGTGAGGATGGATTCTTATGTCCTCCTGCATTTGAAAAATATTGGGTTTCTTTCTTGCTAGGGTGCTCCGTTGGAGTGATGTTGCAGGATGTGGTGCTCTTTGTAGTCGCGACTGTGGATTGGAAACTCTACTCGTCAGGGCCTTTTCCCTATTATTTGTGCAATTCAGTGGTGCCTTTCAATGTCTCCCGGTTGCTAGTGTCAGGAGAAGGAGTGTTGTTCCCCTTCTTCAAGCCAAGGAATTATTCCACTGCGAAACCACTCTCCTGTTTCTTTGTCGCCTCAGGTCTTCTGCAAGATATTGAGATTGTGACAGTGAACATTGACCTTAAGAGGAGAATACTGAAAGGAATTCCTAATTAAAAACATGGTAATGCGTTTTTTATGCATTGAAGAGCATCTCGATGGCTCCTCCATGTTGTCCCACTAGAGGAACAACATAGAATTGTATGCATGTTTTTTTTTTTTTTTTGTAGATCCTGTACCTGTGTTTATGAAAAACATGTTCAATGTTTTGGTGCAAAGAACTCAGTCCAATATCTATGGATAGATATACACTGCCCAATATTTTTTTTTTATGGATTTACTATTAAAAAATTTGCCTTGGAATCTTGGTTGTTGCTTCTTTGCTAAATTTAACACCTCTTCTCATTAGCATCGTTTGATAGCCTCATAGTTATTGAATACTATATTGGCTCAAATAATTTGATCTAATATGGAACATTTAACAATTATATGACAATGCATTGTGTTGATCCCATCAGGTTACTATGGAAACAAAAATGAATTTCAGATAGTTTCAAACCAACATTCAATTCTATTTGTAATGTAGATAGAACATAGCAAGACTAAATCACGATGCGATAGTTGGGGCCCCGCCCTAGAAATTTCGTTTTCATCTTAGCCTTGCTAAGTAAACAATTTCTTATTTCCTTTTCACTTCCTTGATTCCTTTACTCCAAAGGGAACATTTTATTAGTTGTCCATCCCCTGGCCTCTATTTGAGCACTTTTTACTTTATTAATGAAATTACCAAATTTCTTGTTCATGAATAAAATTTATTAATGAAATTACCAAATTTTGTTCATGAATAAAAAAAAAAAACTGACCTATGGTTGTTGTATTCAAATGGGACTATGAAATAAACTACAATATTAAAATTCAAGATCGTCATTGTTACTTCTAGACATGTACTATTAATCTTTAATGCTAACAAACTATAATGAAAGAAGTTTAATACTCAAGTTAATATGTCAAAGTCATGAAAGAATGTATCAAGAACATAGTTACTCCCACAAGTTGCAATACTAAAACTAACCTTCAACAAAGCATTTGCTCACACCTTTTTTAATGGTACAAGAACAATATAAAATGAGTAAGTGGATAAAATATTGGACTAGAAATGTCATTTTGCAACAATGGGGCTTTACTTGAGACTAATTCCCACTTAATAAAAAATTGTCCCACTTTTGTATTTTTCCTAATTCTTTATCCCTTCTTTTCCCCTTAACCAAATTCCCTTTCTTTTCTCCCTGTAGTTTCTCTTTCTGGTAACTTAGTCTCTTTTTTCCAAAAATGTCTTGTCATAAGTTATGCATTCATGTGTTCACATTTTTATTCATTATTTTATATCACATTTCACCAAGTGCTTCCCCTTTCCATAACTAGCCACTTTTTTTATCACGTCTCACTCAGTAGTCTCTAAATTGCACTTCCATTGTTCTCTGACCTCAAATAACACTCTGACTTATGCGATATGAAAATTTACTTATGGACTCCTCATCATACCCTCTTCTTGTTACACATTTTTCACTCAAATGTTTTGATACATACAATTTGACCGTCATGGCACCACGTCTCCTGGGGAACCCTTTGTCTCCTATTTTGAAGCTCATTCAACACTTTCCATACTTGGCCATTTCTTGAATCTCTTTCATGGATCGTTGAGTTCACGGGTTCAAGAAATTTCCAATTCCTAATCATTGTTTCATGCGCCCGCCACCTTCTATTATCTTTCCAAGTATATGAAATAAGTATAATTCTCCGTAAACATACAAAAATATCTTGCCAAGAAATGGAATATCTATTACGCATGTGAATATATTACCCTTGTTTTCCTCTCTCTATACTTCTTAACCAAATTCTCATTTTCCCATCTACTTTCTCTTTCTAGATACTTATTCATTTTTCCTAAAATGTCTAGCTACAAGTTATGGACTCACGTTCAAATTCCCAGACTCGTTTTTATATCGCGACTTCGACCGACCACATCCCATTTTGTTACGCAGGATAAAATCTCTATGGCCAAGGGTATACCATAATAGATAGGTATGACTACAAAAATCATCTCAATTACAACATATGCTATATGAACTAATGTGTAAGATAAGAAAGAGGCTTACCTAGATCCAATGTTCGATGATGTTCCACCATCGAGCACTTTGACCCAAAGATTTATACCCCTAGTAGTTATTAACAAACAAGGTATAAAGTATACAAGATATAAAGGCTAACATCGTATAGAATAATCCATTAATAAACATTACAAACAGTTCATGCATAATAATCATATATTTGCATCGACACCAATAGGGATGTAAAATGAGTATTTCTATTAATAATTGATCAAGATAAGTGACAACATTACAAACTTTCGTGTCAACACGGCTCAGAACCGAGAAACAAAGTCCCTCCAACCAGGGCCTCCCACCACTCCCCAATCCTCCACCAAAGGCAAGCTCATAAGAGAGAGTCAATGAGGTTCTCTCAACACTAGGGAAAGAGATTGGGGGTTGAACAATTTGTTTATACTTAAAAGGATAAAGAGATGCATAATCAATATGAATAATTTCTCCATAACAACTTTGCTCTCAAAGTTGAATGTTTTCTCCTCTTTTCCATACAAATAAATTGTGCTTTATAGCCTCTCTTTAATGCAACCAAAGAGCCGAATGTAATACTTTCTAGTATGTGGAATAAGGATCAGAGATATTATGTCGCGACATGGAAACCCAACCTCACTTTTGTATGTTCTGGCACAACTCAATGTACACGTGCTATAGTGGAGCAAAATTTAATGATACGCATCTCTTGCATAAAATGATAGGATGATAAGGGAAAAATGTATACTTTAGCTCTTGATTCATCAAAAAAAAGGGATGACAAGTCTACAAAGGGAAATGGAAAGGCCATCCGGTGGTAAGATACAAATGGTGAGACAAATCTTGCTATAACATATGCCCCTAAATGTGTGAGGTCAAAGGAGTACCTGATGGTCAAAAATACATTATAAATAACCTAAGAGTGGAGTGGTAGAGAACCAATCGATGAACTCCCAATTGCTTATTACATTATGTATTGACTCGCATACATGGTTGCCAAGAATACAATGCAAATCCATGAAAATATACCAAACAAGTGTTCATGGCCATGAATAGCAAATACAAATGTGGTTGCATTCCAAAACTTGTCATAGTCACGAACAAGGGCCCAAAGTTGAAACCAAATTTCAAAATTAACTAAGATATATGTATACCATGGAGTACAAACTCGACTATAGTTGGTCCAATGAAAAGGAAACAAATACCGTGAAGAGGCGGCCACATAGTGATGTCTTCTAGTCTTCTACAAAACCACTAAGGTGCAAGTCTACATCATGTGAAAAGGAGTTGAGGTCGAATGATGAGACATTGTTTGATTACCTATCATTGAGGTATACCATTAACAAAATGCAGACAACCTACCAATAATGAAAGTAGGTATCATGAAACCGAAAGTACATTATTTCAAGTGTGAATAAAGGAGTTGGTGTCGAACACTTGAGAAATCCATTGATCGTGGGACATTGATGTATTCCCATCCGCCAATGGCAAGAGAGCCCGACACTAATGACCTGCAGTTCCCAAGGCACTCCGCAAAAAATCTAGGTCCTATATCCGTATAAATGAACTAAAGTCGATGGAAAGACACCGCTAAAAGGAGAGCATTAAGGTATCTCATCGGTCAAGATGAGGGAACAAAGGTGAGCTTCATAAGGATTTGGTGGAGATCGATGAAGAACAATTTCATGAACCAACGAACTTGTGTGTCTTTCACGTGTACCAAGTGCAAGTGGTATATGAAAAAGACCCTCCAATAACAACCGATGAGGAAAATTGTTGACAAAGAAGAGGAAACCATCAATAAGGCTAATGGAAACCAAGACACTACACTTAATCCCAAAGGGTGAATAGATGTCTTGTCGTCAACACAAGGGAAACCACCCATTCAATTATAAATGATGAAGTGTCGATTAATAGTCAAGGTGACCCACCAATGATAAAAATGAAATAGGGTGCATAATACAAGACCATATAGTATCATGTTATTCTAATACAAACTGATGTTATGGCCTACATGCAAAGTCAAGATTTATGAGGAGTGGCTCCATTACTGTGTTGATAGGACTCTTTGAACAAGAGCATGAGACATGGTGGAATCCACAACATGGACTCAATGATGTGACCATTAGATGCAAGAGGCATAAATAACATTCTCTATATGGACTGGAAGAGTAACCAACAGAGAAAAACTATGTAACGAGACCAACTTCCTAAGGCCATGCTAAACTTAAAATTATGACATTTACACAAAGACCAATAACTTTGTGCTCGCTCAAAGGCTTTCACGCTGTCGGGCCGCCAATTACAATATAGTACTCCCTTCCCGCTGGTCTTTTTTGTTTTTCATAACAAATGAATGTTAAGGATACGTAGGAGTGTCGCAAGTAAGCAAAAATAATTCTAGCAGTGGAACGTACCTACGCTCAATGAAAGGAAGTGCATGAGGGGATGGACAACGTGATTCCCAGGGTTAGGGTGTCACCAGAAGGATATAAAACAAGTGCCTCGCTTTGGTTGAGGATGCAAAACTACCAAGGGGCAACGATTTCATACCACAAAGAGAGAACTGATAAAGACTCAATACTACAGGGCATGAGATGTAATCACAACTCAACGCCAAAATGTCCCTTTTATGTCTTTTAGTCTAATTATGTGAAAGGGGTAAACTTGTGCCAAATAGACATCTTTTCAAATCCAATTCTATGAGTGTGAAAAGACAAGTTCACTGCGATCTTTTCTTATTTTTGATAGCGAGTCGAAAAGAGCTTAACTAAGACTCATGACCTTTCAACCAATTTTAACGAAAGTGTGAAAAGGGACAAATCACTCAACAAAATTTTCTGTTTTAGACGAGTCTAAAAGAGCTTTAATTAAGACTCGCTTTTCCTCGCCTTGACCTAACATGTAAAGGGGAGGCCAAGGCTCCTGCCCTCTGCCGAAGAGTTCTCTCGAAAGTCGCGATTCATGATAGTTGATAAAAGCTATAGAAAACCTGTCTCCAAGTCGAGAGGAGAAATGATACCGAGGATACAATCTCGTGATGGTTTGATACGTCTCCGTAGTAACTTTTCTCTCAAAGTTGAATGCTTTCTCCTCTTTTCCATAGCTCAAAATTATGCTTTATAGCCTTCAATGCAACTAGCAATGGTGTCGGAATGTTTCAAGTATGTGGAAGGCCAAGCATCAAATATCTTCTATCGCGACATGGAACCCGACCTCATTTTGCATTTTCCGGCACAACTCGATGTAATGCGTCAGGTGGAGCTAAAATGATATAACATCTTGCATAACCGATATAGGGAGCGAGTATGTGGAAAAATGCTTTTGGCTCGATTCATCAAAAATGGATGACAAGTCTGCCATAGGGAAATGGAAAAGGCCCCATGTGCAAGATAACAATGGTGAGGCAATATTGCTATAACACAATTCATTCCATACCTAGCCACTTTTTAGATCATGACTCCCCTGGCAAAGGGCTCTAGATTTCACTTCCATTGTTCTATGACCTACAAACAACACCTGCACTTCCGCGATATGCAAATTTACTACTAGACTCCCACATCATACCCTATTCCATGATGATATACAGCTTGCACTCAAAAGTTTCGAGACCTGCAATTTTACCTTTGGGTCCTCACGTCTCTTCGGGAACTATTGTCACCCCATTTTGAAGCCTCGTGTATCCGCTTTCCATAATTTCTGGCCATTTCTTTGGAATCTCTTCGTGGATCATCGGGTTACGAAGTTCAATGAAATCTCCACTCCTAATCGCTCTCGTGTCCTCCACCTTCACACTTCTTTCCAAGTATGCAATAATTGTGGTTTAATGCTAACAACTCACCATGCCTCTAGAAGATACCATAATTAACTGCCCTACACAACTTGTCTAGAAACATGCGAAATATCCTACTGTGTAATGGAATACTTCTCCATTACAAATATTATATTAGCTAAAATGATTCCCACCCCACCATTTCCTCATTCCATACTTACCAACTTTTTCGCGGCTATGGTTCCTTGATAGGCAAACTACACTTCCATTGTTCCTTGACATGCAAACAACACCTCGCTTTTAATGATATACAAATTGGACTTCCCATCTCACATCATCCCCTCTTCGCAGGTTAAGCACATTTGCACTCGTAAAAGTTTCACATACAATTTGGACCGTCAAAATTTCATGTCCTCGGAAACTTTTTTCACCCTATTTTGAAGCCCGCTCGGGACCGGGCTTCCGTGAGTTGGCCATTTCGAATCTCTTCATGGATCGCCGCGTTGAGGGTTCAGGAAATTTCAGATTTCTAGTTGTTGTTTCATGTTCTCACCACCTTCACACTTCTTTCCAAGTATATGCAATAAGTATACAACTTCTCCATAAACGCAAAAGATCTTTCCAGAAATGGGATATCTAATACGCATTTGATTATATTAGTCTCTTTTCCCCTTCTATACTTCTTAACCAAATCTCTCTTTCCCTCGCATTTTCTTTCTCAAGCGGCTTTAGTCATTTTTCCGAAAATGTCTAGTCAGGCAGGTTAGTGACTCACGGGTTCACATTGCACTTGTGCTTTTATATTATGTTTCCAACCTAATCGCTTCCCCATTCCATACCTACCCACTTTTTGGATTCGCGACTCGGCAAGGTGCTCTAGATCGTGACTTCCATTGTCTCCAGGACTTAAACACCTAACTTCCAATTTATATACAAATTTACTACAATTGCACTATCACATCATACCACCCTCTTCCATGTTACACAATTTTCACTCAAAAGTTCTCGAGACTCATTGATCACCGGTTCCTCACGTCTCCGGTGGAACTATTGTCACCCCATTTTGAAGCTTGTCCATACACTTTCCATACATGGCTATTTCTTTGAATCTCTCTTCATGGATCGTTGGGTTGGCGCGTTCACTTAAATATTCGATTAATTGTTCTTCGTCGTACCCGCCACCTTTACACTTTTAAGTATGCAATAACTAAGATTTAGTGCTAACAACTCACCATGCCTCAAGGAGACCACATATTAACTATTCCCCACAACTTGTCTAGAAACATGCGTAGTGGAAATATCATGCATGGAATGGGATATCTATTACAAATATCAATATATTAGTGAAAACTAATTCAATCGACCATTTCCCTATTCCATAATCAATCTTTTCGCTTATGTGTTCTCTATCAAGTGGGTTCAATATTTCCTGTATCAATTGCAGGACCTCATAAACAACACCGGAATTTCGCGGATATACATGCAAAAGATTCGCCGTGTAATGGATATCTATTACAAATTTCAATATATTAGCAAAATGAGTCCCACCTTACCGCTTCCTATTCCATACCTAGCCACTTTTTCAATTGCATGTTCTCGGATAGGCGGGCTCACATTTTCACCTCCATTTTTCCGTGTCCTGCAAACAACACCCAAAATTCCTCGGCAGAAATATACAACCGGACAAGTAGGATCACTCTATCATCATGCCTTTCCCTTTTATGCCTTTGCAATCAAAAATTTCGAGACATACAATTTCACCATCGACCCCTCACGTCTCCTAAGAATCCCCTGTAATCCTATTTTGAAACCCGCCCTACCGCTTTTCATACTTGGCCATTCCTTTCTTGCTCTTCCCCGTCCCCATCACCTTGCAATTGTTTATAATAAAAAATTGTTTATAAAACACAACACACACACACACACAAATATATATATATATATATATATATATATATATATATATATATATATATATATATATATATAAGTATCTTATTTATAAGTATGCAATTAAACCAAGATTTCTTTTAGGGTTATATTATCCCTTCGAAAGTGTTAATTTCAAACATCATGGAATGTCGCTCGTGCGTCGTCGGGTTGGCTTTGTTCTACTCTAAATCTTCAACTCTAATTCAAAATGAGTCTGACTCACCATTTCCCTATTCCATACTTATCCACTTCTCCCGTAATCCGCCAAATATACACAAACGCCCTCAACCCGCCTCATCATGCTCCTCTTTGTTTACCATTTTGGTAAAGTAAAAATTTCTAGACATATAATTTGACCGTTGGACACTCACCCTCCCCAGTATCCCCTATAACCCTACTTTGAAACCCGTCCGACCACTTCTCATACTTGGCCATTCCTCACTTGCTCTTCCCGGCCTCTGCCAATTTCACACTTATTTATAATAAAATTATTTATAAAAACAATACACACATATAAGGTCTTATTTCTAAATATGCAATTAGAAAAACTTTACCGCAACAACTCATCATGCAGGAACTGTATAGATTATCATTGATAACCAAAAGGCTCAAGGAGATTCCATTAATACGCATTAAACCAATATTTTATGAGGGTTATATTATTCCCTTCCGGTGTTAATTTCAAATATCATGGAATGTTGTTCATCGCCGCCGTTGACGCATTCATGAAACCCCAACCTTAATTTATCTTCGCTAAAATTCACGCCACCTTTGTGTTGGATCATGTTGTCATTAATGCCAATGGTTTGATTGATTACGCGTCATGATTGATTGATGTCAAAGGATTGATTGATTGATGATCGAATGTAATATAATATGTATTGTCCTGATGAGAATGCATAGATGAAGATGGATCGAGTTGTCATTGATACATGATGAAGATGGATCGATGTGGTTCCATCGGTATGATGCATTGTTGGAAAAAATGTATAGATGAATCATTATTGTCTTATCATGATTGATAAGGCGTAGAAATGGATGAACTCCAAAGTGGTCCCCTATGAAGCCCCTCACGGAAGACGCTTTCACGGATTGAGTTATCCTAGAAGAATGTTTGGAGGACCCATGCTTGTATGAGGAATAACGAGATGAAGATCAAGGAAATTGTTATGAAAACTATCCTATATGGATAGTGCTTGTCATGCCATTTCTGGTGGTATGGAACGTCACACATAATTCCTCACGGGTTAGAGAGTTATGGCCAAGAGAAGTTGAGACCCTGTGTTTGGGTAATGGACCCAAGTTTGTTGATGGATAACGGTATGAGTTAGTGATATATTTCAGATAGCCATCATTCTATATGGATAGTACATGTCATGCCATTTTGGTGGTGTTGTAGAACGCCACATAACTCCTCAATGGTTTGAGAGTTATGGCTCTAATGGGTTTGGAGGACCTCATATGTCATCTAGAAGCCCCAAAAGGTCGTAAAAGTAATCAAAGTGGTTTAAGAGATTTAAAAGGTAAATAATAAAGTGAAGGATGAGTGTATTATAATTCAAAGTGAATTCAAAATAAATTATTTCAATAATAAATTTAATGGAGAAATTAGAAGTGACCCAACCCTAAAATAAGGAAAGTGGAGCCAAGTGACCTGAATATGTTTTTAAGGAAGCTACTTGAGAGAGCAATAAGAGGCAAGGCTTCATTTGAATTACACTTTGAGCATATTGAATATCTATAGGCGTCTGAGGATTTCCATAAAATCGATATCTTAGCCAAATTCGGTGTGAAAAGTGAAGAAAAGGAATAAATGCAAGGAAGGATAAATTCCTTTGAAGGTGCTTTCTATGTAATCCAACAATTGTCGAAAGCAGTTCCTTTAGGGAAACAGCTTAACCAATCGAAGGAGATCATGGATTATTCTAGAATGGAGTACCAATGTTTAATGCCTAATGGTTTTAAGTATGAGATTTTGGTTAAGGACGAAGTATTTTTACAGACTGGGGACATTATATTTGGCTATCATTGTTACAGATATGATAGTTCAAAAGGGCAAAAGACTCCAACCAAGAAGGAATTGAAGAAGAATAACAAAATAGCAATGGATTTCATCCGGGAAGGATTACCTAAACCGGTAAGAGTAAAAAAGGTTGGTAAATTCATCAGCCAAAGAACTTTGGGATAAGTTACATGACATATTCTTCACCCTTCGCAGATTCAGAATGCCAAAGAAGATGCGATATTTAACGGCAGAAGAAATATTCTCATCATGCCTACGTGATTCAAGAGGAAGAGTATGATGAAGCAGAAATTGATTACAAAGAAAAATTGATTAGTGCAATTAAATATCTAAGGAAAGAAAGAGAAGAAAACAAGTCATCCAAGAAAGAATTGATGACCTGCTGATCCTTTTCAAGGTTTTGAAAAGGATCAGGAAGTCATCAAGAATTTAAGAGCTCAACTAGAAGAGGCCGTAAGAATTGAAGAAACTCTAGAATATCAAAGAAATGTTTAGAAGCCAACATAGCAAAGACAAAAGGAAGATGGAAAGAGAGAAACATATTGATGGATCATCCAAGGAAAGAACCAATGATTTAAACCAACTTGAGGAAGAGTTTAATACTAAGAAGAGAGAAGAATGGAAGAAGAAATACCTCATGCTGGAAAACCAACTTGAAGAAGCAAAGAGAACGTAATAAGTTATGAAGTCTCGTGATAATGAAGAAAGAAGAAGAGAAGGAGAATCTTGAAGAAGAAGTTGTCACACTAAGAATCAAAATCGACAAGCTCAACAAGAAAGTTGAAGAGACGTAAAACATCCACATCGGTGGTAGAGAATGAAGAGAAGCACCATCGCTACAGAAAAGAAGAATGAAGAAAATAGAAAGAGTTATGCAAGCACCAAAGGAAGGAATCCGTGGTCAACCAGAATCTAGGAAAACCATTGAAGATACATCTCAAGAATACCATCCATGTTCAAGCCACAAAAGCTTCAATCATGATCATGATCACCAAAGAAAAATTTAGAAGGACTACAAAGAAGATCATTCTACCCTGTGTATGAAAATTCATTTTATGGTCATTGTTTCTATTTCTTTGTACTAACTTTGGACATAAGGTTGCATTTTGCAAGGATTATAAAAGAAATATTCAAGGAAGAAGTGCCTATGTGGTCGCATGTAATATTGAGTGTTAAAAATGTCATAACCATGGACACATAGCTAGTGATTGCGTATACGATCGATACTTCCATGAAAGACACACCATATCGATATAAGAAAGTATGGATAAGGAAAAAAAAAAGAACAGGTGAACAAATAACAAGTACCGTAGGATCTAAGATTGACAATAAAACGAGATGAAGAAAATTCACAGAGAAAGGAAAGATGTTGGATACGTATGGTTTGGAAAATAACCGAAAGAAAGGAAGGACAGGTAAATAAGGAACAGTTCAAGAGATTGTACCTTCGCATTGTAGTGAAAGATGAATCCACGGATAGAAAGAAATAAGCTAGAGCTCTCAGAGAGATAATAAATTCACCAATGAAGATGATGATGAATACACATCGAAAGTTGTGGAATTGTTCTCGACACGGCTTTAGAGACTCATAATATGAAGCTAGATGGGGAGTCTATGCTGAGAAGTCATGATGCACCAAAAGAACCATCCTTCCATGTACTCATAAGTGTAGCCTAAGAAGACATATCTGCAGCAACTCGCCAGTTAGCATAAGTATAGTTTCATAGTATAATGATAAATGGTTAGCATTATGGATAGTTACACAAGTAGAGTCTTGGACTGCATGGATAGAGACGGATTTGTAAGAAGACTTTAAATAAAGTTACAAGGAACAAAGCTAGATTGGTATGTGTGCTGATATGTAATGTGACCAAGGAATCGAATTTGAAGAGACATATGGCCCTGTACTAATGAATTTGAAGCAATCCATTTGCTTTTAGTCATGTAATGCTCCAAAAATGTTAAAGTATATCGATGGACGTAAAATCAACTTTTCCAATGGGAACTTGAAGAAGAATTCTACATTGAACAACCGTAAGGATTTCATTTGTCGAGAACACGACTATGTGTGTAAATTCAAAGAAGGCCTTGTATGGTCTAAAACAAAATCCTATAGCATGGTACTCTAGAATCGATAAATATCCAAGTACAGTGTGGTTCAAAAGGAAGTACGCATATCAACTTGCCATCAAGGTAGTCATAATATTTTATTAATTGAAGTTTATGTTGGATGATATTATTTTGGTAGTGATGATGACAAAGTTAAGCCGAATTTGCAAAAGACATGCAGAGGAATTTGAAATGTCATTACTTGGAGAACTATCCTTCTTCGAACTTCGCCAGATATCGCCAAAGCAACCAAGGAATTTTATTTCAAACCAAGTATATCGAGAAATGATAAAGAGGTTCGAATGGAAGATTGTAAACCGCTATCACCCCATGCAAACCAGTTGCAAAGTTGAGCAAAGATGATGATTCAAAGTCTACGATCAGAGGCAATATATAGGTCAATGATTGGCATCCCACTATATGTGACAAAGATCTAGACCGTAGATGTAATGCGTGCAATATCAGTGGCACGATTTGAAGCAGCACTAAAGGAATCACATGTATTAGCAAGTGAAAGAGGATCTTCGATATCTCAAAGGAACGTAAGAGTTTGGATTATGGTATCCAAAAGGAAAACATCTATCACTTATGCCTGGCCACGATGCGATTAAGTGTGTAGTATTGATGTGGACTGACGGGCACCAAAGGAGCAACATTCTAATTTAGGTGAGTGTTTGGTAATGGTATGCTAACAAACAATCACTCCAGATTCTATCTACCGAGGCGTAGTATATTGCAAAGAAAGAATCATTTTGTACATAGGTTATTTGGATGAATCAAACTCTGACATATATACAAGCTGAGTATGATGAGCCCATTCCAATACACAGGATAATACAAGTGCCATCGGCATCTCAAAACACCAGGTGATGCACTCCAAGACTGCTAATATTCCAATCAAGTATCACTTTCTACGAACAAAGCTGCGTAGAAAATAACATCGAAGTTGAGTATGTGGGCACAAAGCAACAAGTGGCATACATCTTTACAAAAACCACTTCCATGGAAGCTTTGAATATCTTCGTCAAAGACTTGAGTTATTTCTACTCCAAAAATGAATGCTTTTGAATGCTTATCTTATATGTCTTAGATGTAATAATCTAGGAAGCACCATAAGAGGATAATCTTCAGGGGGAGCACTCGATGAAAGATATTCTTTCCTCGCTGATGACAAAGGGGAGAGATTTATTAGATGCAAAGGACGTAGGCATGGTCTGTGTGGATCAAATTTCATCGATGAGGACGAGGCATGGTTTCGGGGAGTACGGATCGATATGATTTGTTAAATCGAGATATCCCTTTTTCAAAAGGGGTGAGATTATTCATAGGAAGATCGCGAATTTATTAGGGGAGTATCCCCAAGAGAAATGGCCCTTTGCCATTGATGTCAAGGGGAGAGATAGTCACATTTACTGGATGCTTCAGATGTCTATTGATGGGAGAGATTGATGTGGAGAGATAATCACATTGGCTATTACTGATGTAGAACACGATGTATCTACATGTTGACAACAATAATTGGTAAATTGGTGTTGACATCATCAAAGTTGGTACTTCTGCCATCAATGCCAAAGGGGAGATTGTTGGATCATGTTGTCATTAATGCCAATGGTTTGATTGATTGATGTAATTGATTGATGTCAAGGATTGGATTGATGTGTCAAAGGATTGATTGATTGATGATTGATGTAATATAATACATTGTCCCTTTGTGTAGAATGTATAGATGAAGATGGATCAATGAGTTGTCATTGATATTACGATGAAGATGGATCGATGTGGTTCCATTATATATGGATGTATTGTTGGAAAATGTATAGATGAATCTTTATTGTCTTCTATCATGATTGATAAAGTGTAGAAATGGATGAACTCTTAAAGTGGTCCCCTTATGGTGTTTCTCCCCAATGTGGAAGACACTTTATCGATTGAGTTATCCTAGAAGAATGGTTGGAGGACCCACGCTTGTATGAGGAATAACGAGATTAAGATCATGGAAATTGTTGTGAAACTATCCTCCATGGATAGTTCTTGTCATGCCATTTCTGGTGGTATGTGGAACTACTACTAATTCCTCACGGTTAGAGAGTTATGGCCATGAGAAGTTGAGACCCCGTGTTTGGTAATGGACCCAAGTTTGCTCGATGGATAACGATATGATTTTATGATGTATTCTCAGATAATACTATTCTCTATATGGATAGTACATGTCATGCCATTTCAGGAAAAGGTAGAACGTCATTATTAACTCCTCACTCGCTTGAGGAAAGTTATGGTCTTACTAAGTTGGAGGACCATATGTCATCTAGAAGCCCCAAAAGTCAAAGTAATCAAAGTGGTTTAAGAGATTTTAAAAGGTAAATAATAAAGTGAAGTGATGAGTGTATTATAACTAAAGTGAATTCAAAATAAATTATTTCAATAATAATTTCTAATGGAGAAATTAGAAGTGGACCCAACCCCTAAAAATAAGGAAAGTGGAGCCAAGGGACCTAGAACATGTTTCTTTACATACTGGAGAGTATAAATAAGAGGCAAGGCTCCTCTCATTTGAATTACACTTGAGACTGAGCATATTGAATATCTATAGGTGTCTGAGATTTACAAATGATATCTTAGCCGAAATTCTGAGGAAAGTGAAGAAAAGAAGGCCGAAATGCAAGGAAGGATAAATTCTTTTGAAGGTGCTTTCTATGTAATCCAACACTTTGCACTTCTAAGTATGCAATAAGTAAGCTTTACTTCTAACAACTCACCATGCAACACCTATAGAGATTGTCATTAATGAGTGAAAGGCTCGAGGAGATTTCCCATTCACATGCATTGAACCAACATTTGTGGAGGGTTATATTATCCCCTCCAACTGTTCATTTCAAGCATCGTCTAGAGAAAACAGATGTTCTCATAAAATTATGTACCAACTCGACAACAGTTCTACAGTGAATATCTTCAGGAGCGAGGACCAGAGCTTCCAGTGGTCCAGGGAATATTCTTACTACTCATCCCCTTCCATCCAGAACGAAATAATTTAGACCTCTGGGATTTCTTGTGCAGGATATGTCCCTGAAGTTTTTAACTTTAAGGAGTTGGTCTCTTGGTGCATCGATAAATATATTTCAGGCCAAAGAATTATTCCACTGCGAGACCACTCTCATGTTTCTTTGTCAGCTCAGGTCTTCCGCTAGATGTTAAGATTGTTAGATCCAACATTGACGTTCAGAGGAGAAGACTCTAAGAAGTTCCTAAGGAAGAATAATAACAGGTTGGACCTCTTGCCTGAGTTCCTGGAAGACCCGATGGAATTTCCTGAATATATCACAAATTTGCATGTTAGTTCAATTAGAAATCCATTCCAGGAAATTGTGTCGTTTTTTACAAGAATAATGAGACATGAATCCACAACAACTATTTCCCGCATGGTTCTTTATATTTTGTATTTCACGGTCAAGGAACAAGCCATTTTTTATTGGGGGAAGCTAATTTCCCATGAAATATGTTCCTAATTGTCAAGCTTCAAAAAGGAGAAGAAATTTTGTATGTCATCCTACTTGGTTTCCGTGATAGCACATTGCTGTCAGTTTCCAAAAATGTCTTTGTCCAAGAAGGTAAACTGGGAATTCGACCCAGTAACCTTCTAGTATGAGGCCTTGTGGAAGCACAAGGCCTCCCATTATTTTTATGAGGTTTTTAATGACTTTGTATCTGTTTTCAAAGTTTTATTATCAGGAGAAGATGCTCTCCACATATCTGACCAGGAAACCAATTTTTTGGATAGGAAGGGGGCACTTGAACAAATGGAAAATTGCAGTGTGATAAAGATTTTTGGCTCCAAGGAAAAACCTGCTCTCCTTCCATGTCACATTACAAACATAATGTTTGTTACAAAAATAGCAAGGAAATACAACTATTGGTTGCATCTATTCCATGAGAAGAGAAAAAAGCAGTTCATTCCTCTGCCTTGGAAAGTCGGGGACTTTGTGTTGAGGAACCTCAACAAAATTGACGAATTCGCGGCCCATTTCAAAAAATTGAACCTAAGATATGCTGAAAGGCTAAGAGAGTTCAATCCTAACGATTTTGTTTTAGAACATTTACTTGTAGTTGGCCTCGAATTTTTTTTTTTCCAGAGACACCTGAGCGAAAACAGAGACACTGAAGACAACACTCCTGCTTCTAATGCCGACAACCTAGACACATTGCAAAGCACCACTGAATTGTACAAGCAACAGGGAAAAGGCCCTAGTAAAAAGAGTGTTCAATCATCGAATAACACACCCAAAAGTATGACATCCCGGAGCATCACTCCAACGGTCCACCACAGTAAGAAAGCAACCCAAAATTATTCAAATAGAGTAGGAGATAACAACCCTTCTCACCCTAAAATTGATAGTTCTCACAAGCTTCCCATGAAGAAGAAGAAAACAAAAATTGTAGGGCAGGTGGAAGAGCCCAAAATTGAGAGTGAGAACATGGAACTTGAGACTGATCTGGATAGTGTATTCCGCAACCTTGATCAGCCAAGAGACGCGATCTAGCATAGTCACCCAATGGACATAGCTGATACCAATTTTTTTTACGAAGATGAATCCTTCGTATTCCAGAGCATTGTTTTTTACAACGAGTCTAAAAATTTAATTATTGAAAAGAGAGATGTAAAAAATAAGAAAGGGAAATCTCGTTTAGAGGTTAACCTTGCGAACATGCGGTCGTCCCAAATTTCTCGACTTCACAAAGAAACCAGAGATGCTCTTGATGATTCCATTGGAGGCATTGAGGTCGAGAATGCCAGACTGATGGGTCGATTCAAGGAATTGGAGGAAGCTTTGTTCTTATGTCATTGCTTGCCAGTCCTTTAGCAACAGTTATGCCTGCCACCACTGTAGCCAAGTTAAAAGGATCCTCTAGCCTCCTCGCATCATGTAGAGGACATGTGGAGAATAATAACAAGAAAAGAATGGAACTGATTACTGAGGCCTGGGAAACATCACAAAGTATGGCTTCCCTTGGAACGAGGGCACATACTTTTCTCGAACATTTGCAGGCGGATTTAAAAAATGAAGAATGTTTCTATTTAGACACGGTCCTCCCTTTTGGCACCCATGTCAACAACATGACAGAAATGAGAAGAAGAAAAGAAGATCTCCCCTCCAAAAGCTGGATCACTCAATTAAATGCATGTTGGAAAGAGAAAGTGAAGAACATGCATCTCATTGTCCAATCATGTGAACAAGCCATATCAAAGAAAGAAAAATTATTGGCAAAGCTAACCGAAATAGACTTAGCCAGAAGGACCAACGAGGTCCAAGACCCCAAGTTAATCGTGAACTCTTTGCCCTTAACTGAGCAATCCTTCGATAAACAAGTTGATATTTTTAAGGTGTTGTCTTTAGAAAAGTTTTACAATATCCTTGAATATGGTAAAGATGATGTGGACAAGTGGCTAGTCGACTATTCGGTAAATAATGAAGAAATTGACCAGGCTCTGCGTAATCTTTCTATCGTTCTAAGGGAATTAGAAAATGAACTTTTCAACATAAAAATCTGTAATGAGATCAATGTGGCCCCCTTGAGAAGCTACATTGAAGAATGGTTCGAAAGGGAAATGAAGCAGGTCGTCGACAAAAGACAATAGGTAGTTGGCACGATTCTAGTAGCCATCGACGACAGCAATAAAAAGGCATCAACAAACAAATAGGAAAAGGGGTCATATGTACCATCATTGTAAGTCTATACTGATCACATCCTTATTTGTTTATCAATCCATTTATTCCACCTTTTTAAATAGAGATGTCTAGCCAAAGAATGATACCTTCCAATTTCTTCTTTTCAGGTATTACTCTCTACCGTCACCCACTTCTTCTTTCCACGGTCCTATTTCTTGTACATATTTCTCTTATGGTCCGCGAGAGCCCCAATGCCAGTCTATATGACAAACGCATTTAAATTTCCAGGAATATGTAACAGACAATATTATTTTTTGATATATTTCAAATAAAACTATTTTTATCTCCTTTTATATTTATGTGCTCATAAATTTGTATCTTCAAATATCCCGAATGTCAAGAAATTGTGTTTTTTAAATTTGAATGTAATTTTATATGTGTCTTCTATGTTTTATCTTTTTCTCATGCATATATTTTTCTCCTACTATGCATATAACATTTTTTTGTCCTGACACATATAGAGACATACAAGCTCGATGGTCTATGGAAATTGTAGTTAACTCTAGTCAGTTGAAAGTATACATTGAAGAGATAAAACATGCAAGGTAGGAACGAAAATTTAGAACATACCAACTCACACTACTTGAAAGAACATAAATTTCGAACATAACAAAATGGATTATATAGTTTCAAAAAATTAATAATGGAACTCTAGAGGCCACGTGTCATTTACTGCATGGATACCACCTGTGCTTCATGTTGCTTGCCACATCTCCGCTGCAGTTTTCATCTGCTTCCACTACTTTTTCCCATCCCTATCCTGTTAACTTTATGACTTGAGATAACAAAAAATTACAATGTAACTTTATATGCTTTCAACCTTGGTTCTCTATTTCTTTCTCACTTGTTTATGGAAATAGCCATCACGTTTCTTACAAAAATTATATATCTGGGAAAAAAAACATATACTTGCCTTTAAAAATGTGCATGCCCTCTCTCACATTGTTTTGTTGCCATAGAATTGCACGGTTTTCCTTGAAACGACTGTTTTCAACGCTTTTAATAGGAGCTCCCAACCAACAATTTATTCCCTCAACTATGGGTTGTGACTAGTGACAAACATGTTCACTCTATCTACCATTTTATCAGCCTTATATACTAAAACTTAGTAATTACCAGCACCAAAACATAGGATCAAGTGGAAGAATCGCTTGGAGTAAGAGAATTAACACTGCAACTCTGTGATTGTCCGTGCCTATAACCAAAGAATGCTTTTTATTGTTAATGTCCTTCATCCAAACATTGATAGTCAAATTGGTGGAGGCAGGTAAGTGTGTTTATAGTATCATCATGTGATCGAAACAATTCCTAGAAACTAAAAGCAGATAGCCTCCATAGAAAATTCATTCCAATAAACGAAAAACATACGTTGCCATGGCAAGAAGGTTTTTCACCATGTTTTTCTAGTAATTTTGTGTATATTGCATGTAACTTGATTATGATGCCGGATAGAATAATATCTCATGCCTTCTGTCGATGTTGAACTTGTAAGACTCAGGGGTTTTGACGCTGGAACCTCAAGATTTGATATTATGTGTGTGTGATTGTTTTCAGACTTGGACTTCACCCTTTATGAATAAAAAATAAATGGCATGACGTAGAGAAAGGTGCAAAATGGTAAACTTGTTTCCACAACCTCAAATCAGAGTCCATGCGCAGATAACATGTTTTTTTTTTTTTTTTTTTGTGGTCGTTGGTTCATGACCAACAAATATAAAATGAAAATTGCATACCTTTCTAGATCTGAGTTGATAATTAGTGGTCGAATGGAGTCCAAGGATTTCTTCTTGGCCAGAATTTTGACTTTAAGATTCATTGCTCATGCCATCCCTAACCCCCATTAGGGATTAATAATGTTTTATTTCTGTTTTTAAGTTTCAGTGATGAGGAGTTTCATATGTGTTATTCAGATAATCCACAGTTGGTGTCATTTCTTCATCGACATTTCAAATCCAAATCGGGATCCATCATCAGGACTAGCTCCCTTATCCCCATTCCTAGGATTCCCCTAGTTGAAAACGTACCCACTTCAGAGGGAGATGGATAATTACCCTTATCACCAAAATCAAAACTAGCTTATTTGAAAAACAAGAAGAGTTTAATTTAGAGAGAATTTTCTTACTAATTCTTTCTTGAAGAGCATATTCTTGCTTGTCAGCTTCTAACCCCATTAATTTCCTTTCCTTTGATATTTCCTGATGATATTTATCCAGTGAATGAAGGCATTTCACTAGAGTCCTTGCTTTTCATTGCTCTAAACCTTCTATTAAACCTTTCTTTTGAATCTCAATTAATAAAATTGGACTCTTTACATCATTGTCTCTAATTTTTTCCATCTCCTCTTTATGGCTTGAGTTTTCCTTCATATATTTTCTAGAACAAATCTCTTTCTTCTTCCATACCTTCCTTAAAAAGTTAAAACTGCATTCTTTTGCCAAATGCCCATATGAACGACACTTTGTATAGTGAAATGGAATCCTCTTATAGTATAAAATCTACATATATGAATGCGAACCCATCTTTATTTCTATACTTTCCGAGAGTTCTTCTCTTATATTTACTTCAACTAAAATTTTAACCATAGTTCTTTAAGCACTTGTCTTATAAGAAGAGTTAATGTTCAAAGTCCTCCCAAAGTTATCCCCTATTAATCTTAAAAAAATATTTGGCCAACATTCTGAGAGAGTTGATTCATAGAATCTTAACCCAAATCAATATTTTAGATATGGGTTCATTTTGTTGGTCAAAGCACATATGCCATCTCTCAAGAGTCAGAATTTAAGATCCCTAATCCCATTGTTTACCTATAATATTTTCCACATCCTTATTGGCCCTCATGGTAAAACCTAGTTAACCTCGTGGCATCATATGGGACTTGGGTAAATAACCCAACAAGGGTCCCTAATGTGACCTCATCTAGGATAGTAGGGCTTCCTTTATTGTCTATTAACCATGGAAGCACCTTATAAAAGCTAGGCATTAGCCATGGAAGCACCTTATAAAAGCTAGGCATTGATACTCCATTATGTACTTGAAATACTAGACATCATCTTCAAAATATATTATAACTACATCGTTCTATTTCTTCACACACTATTTGGATTTCTTCCATGACACTTTTTTACGCGTGTCCTTATCCCTACTCCCTGACAAGTTCCCTCCACACAAAGCTTCACAATCCAACTTATTGCATACAAAATGAAAACCCTCGGGTTTTGTGTTTGGTGTTTCTTCAACCCAAACTCTTCGTGAGGATAATTAAGGCACAAACTCGTTGTATCCTCCTTCAATATGACATTAATCTTTGTGTTAACTCCTTTAGCCTTGTTATTTTACCCATCACACTTTGCATTAAAGCCTCTGTCTTGTTGCAAGTATGGGTTTACAAGTCATCAATGTCCCCACAATCCCTTTTCACTTTCCACATTCCACTTTTTATCCCCATACCTATAGCCTTAAGTCCTTAGGACAAAAGATTGGTCTCTCCCATAACCTTTGTCTTTTTTGAATTATGATAGTGATATGAGGGTGCAAATATCTCCACACCTTTGTAAGGATCTTTAGACAAATCTATGCATTCTTCTTCCTCCGAACTCATCTCTCCATTGATCAACAATATCTCATACTTGTACCACAACCATAATATTTTTTAATTGAATGATATTTTTTTTAATTTTTGAAATACAATTAAAAGAGTTAAAATATATTTCAAGAATGTTAACATGATCAAATTTGGTTGAGACTCAAAATCTACAAGAACTCATATTTGTATCACAAATATAATATCTTTTAAAAAAAATCTATTTTTAATTTTTGAAATTCATTTTAAAGAGTCAAAATATATTTTAAAAGCCTTGAGAGATCAAATTTAATCAAAACTCAAATCTATTATTCAAATTAAACCTAAATAATAATATAGAAAACCCTGTTGACGGGATAAAATTTAATCAAAACCTAAATAATAATATACAAAACTCAATGTATTATTAAACCACATTTTTTAATTTTTGAAATCCATTTTAAAGAGTCAAACCTAAAAAATAATATATATAACTCAATATATTATTAAATTAAATCTAAATAATTGTGGAGACATGCGCTATAGTTTAATATGAAGAGATGTTGAGGAGTAAAGTGTAAGTGTTAATAAAATTTGTTCAATTAAAAATAATAATTATTTTAATTTGATGTATAATTATTTTTTTAATATATTTAAAAAAATAAATATTTTAATATATATTAATATATTTTATAATATTATTATATATTATAAAATATATATTGATTTGAATTTGTTTGTTTTTATTTGTTATGGTTTTAATTAATAAATGAGAAAAACAATGTAGTGGTTATGGAGGTTTTAATATATTATAAAATATATTAATATATTTTAATATTAATGTATTAAATTAACATAAATTTATTTTAACCTAGGATTTATCTAGTGTTGAAAGGGATCAAATATATTAATATATTTTAATACTTTAATATTAATGCATTAAACCAACATAGATCCATTTTAACTACAGATTTTTATTAAATAGGTATTCCTAAACGTTTCACCTCTTCTTCGCTGCTCATTCAACGTTACTTGATCCGACCCAACTGGTATGAACGCCACCCCCTCTTCTCTTTTCCTGCTGGTAATACCCATTTTGTATAATTCGATATTCACTTTTTTATAGATTCAGAGTTCCACACAGATGTTCACAATGAGGTAGTATTATTTGGGTTGTCAGGCCTTACGCTTAGGAGTTTTGATGGAAAATCCGTCTCTAATATGCAGTGGATTAGGTCAACTACTGGAATTGTACTTCTTATGCAGTGGATTTTGACATGTTTAATCAAAGTTGTCAACTTTAGTGACACTGCTTTTAACGTTTGATACACAGTAAGTCGTGTCATTTCTATCATTTTTAAACAGCTTTATCCACCAGTATTATTTATAACACCATTAGATATTTATTGGACTGTGTTACTATGGGTGGGTTGAATTTCTGGTAATTGCATTTTTGTACTCAGGAATACATATTGATATATTGATATTTTATAGAGATGAGAATTGTTTGTTGTTTCTTTCCTTGTATTATTTTTGTGGAATGTTTATGAGAATATTTTTATGGATATGAGAATTGTTTATTGTTTCTTTTCTTGTATTATTTTTGTGGAATGTTTTTGAAAACATTTTTATGAATATGAAAAGTGTTTATTGTTTTTTTCCTTGTATTATTTTTGTGGAATGTTTCTGAGAACAGAGATGAGAATTGTTTGTTGTTTCTTTCTTTATATTATATTTGTGATCACTTATCAAACCAATTGGTCACATAACAATTAAGATAAGCAATTGAAAATGGGAACAAATTACCCAGTTCGTACTGGTTACATATCAAACTGTGAGAATAAGCTTTGTTAAGGTGGGAAATCTGGAGGTTACTCATCATTAAATAGGTATGCCCAACACATTTTGGATAATTTTGTTTAATGTAGAATTTAATGGATTATATGAAAAAACAGTGGGTAGGGTTAATGGGGTAGTTTAGTGTTGGTAGGGATTTATTTTGCTTAATTGGGTCTTTGTAGAAATCCATGAAGGATGGGTAAAAAGTTGGAGTTCTGGGAAGAAGTAAGTTTATCTCTTTTATGAGAGTAAAAGTCACATATTGAACAATGAAAAGTGTTTATTAATTATTTTCTTTTGTTATTGAAAACCTTCCATCATAATCACATCCAGATAATTTGAAGACCAGAGAAATACCTTCAAATAAATCTCATTCCATCAAGATCTAAAATAATAAGTATTAGTAGTTAAATGTTGTGACTACCCATCACATTTGTTGGCTTAAAAATTACATGACTTAAAACCACAAGTTTATCTCTCTTATGAGATAAAACAACAAAACAATTGTTGTGGGTGGAGTACAAGTCACATACTGGAACATATTATCAAGACCTAAAATAATGGGTATTAGTATTTGAATGGTGTTGTGACTATCCATCACACTTAGCTAAAAGTTCCATATTATCCTTCCTTTTGATATGAATCTAAGTTTTTTTTAGGAAGTTTATTCTCCAAATGCTTGAACACAACAATTAAAGGAAGGATATGTTTTAAGAATTAAGGATATGTTTTTTAAAATTTATGCAGGGTTTTATAATTAGATCATGATGGACTTTTCTTTTGAGAAAATGGCTTGAAAGTGAAATTTTGAATATATGCTTTTGACATGTAAATTTGTGTTTAATCAAAGTTGTAAACTTTAGTGACACTACTGTTAATTTTTGGTACACAATTTACAGTAGTTTGTATTTTTTCTCTTATCTTCTTGCTAACTAGAAAGTTTTCTAGTGTCTTGATCATGTTACCCATTATTATTCATAAGGTAGGGCTCCTCTTTTATTCAAGGTAGGCATATGTGAATTAATGTGTTTTTATTATTCACCCTTCCTTAAGAGGGAGGTGATTTGAAGAGTGCTCTTAGTTACTTTTTTCCTTTCATGAGTATCTTTAAGTAGTTTGAATTTTAAGAAAAATTATTCCATCCTTGTCATAGAACTCTTTTAACAACATTGTAGAATAAATTGTTGCAAACCATACCTTTGATGGACGTTCCAAGTTAAAAAATGTGTATATCTTTCGGTTTTGAAATTTTAAAGTACCTTTTACTATTTGTGTTTCTTCAAGTTAAGATGTTTTCTCAAGTTTTTCATCATGACATAACATTTCATCTCCTTGTTTCCACATTTTTCATGAGAAAATAGTATTTCATATGACCTTAAAAGGGTCCATACAAATATTTATGGGTTAATAGAAATAATACACTTATTTTATATTTGAAAATCACATCTATAGATCTCACAGGGGATCTAGTTGACAAATGCATAAAATAATTGTATCCTCAAAGTAATTGTCTCCCATATGCCCCTTACATCATGAAGGTTCTAGTATACAACACCCTACCATTTAAAGATATCACAAAAACAACATTGTAAACTAAGTAAATTTCCCTCATGCACATTGTGAATCAGAGTGGGCTCCCAAAATTGGATGTCATATTCAAATTCAGTACCAATCCATTCAAATTACCTACTAGATTTTTGTTTCCACATAACCGTCCATGCAAATTCATCTTAACTTGATTCAATTTCTTGGAGTATTTTGTAGAAATTATTACTCATGTATAACAAAACAATAACTTCAGTTATATTCAAGACATGCATGAAATTGAACATTACTGATGGGTTTTCTATATGCACTAAATCCCTCAATTAAATTGTCAACCCGGGGTAAGTAAACTTAGAGTTGTAGCAATATATGTGCCAAGGTGAAAAAGCTAGAGGAAGTGTAGTCTAACTAAGGAGATGGTCTATCTAAGGGCTAACCTACTTAAGAAAAGACTATAAATGAGCAAATCCTATCAAGGAACTTAAACTAATTACCCTACGTAATTTTTTAACGATGTATCCATGGATTGTCCTAAAGAAGTAAATGAAAACCCTAATTTTAACAAGTTAACTTAATCAATCTAACAAGCAAAAGCAAGTCATCTATTTAATCTATTCATCTTAATGATAAATAGAAACAACAAACTAACCTAATCAATCTATTCAAATTAATGAGCATCAACAAGTAAACAAATAAGCAATCAAATAACTAACCTATGGAAACTTCTTCAAAAAGAGAATTAATCAAAACTACTCAACATACAACTAATCAAACTAATAAGAAAGTGAACTATATTCTTAAGATAAAATCTATAATTACTTCTAATCTACAAAGGGGAATCTTAACCTATTGAATTAAAGCATCATGACAATATTCAAAGATTAATCAACAATTACTCTTAATCTACAATAACAAGAAACTTCAAATATAATGATGATGATTATGTCTTCGGTGTCTGATGACATCACGATGACATATAAAAATTAGTGATAGCTCAAGAGGAATAAGTTCAATATTAACTTCTATAGAGAAATGAAAGGTAGGTATCAAGCAATCTAATGAGAACTTAGCCATCATAGAAGGAATATCAACTATCCTGAAAATCCATGTGATCTTTCAATTTTATGCATTAATCATCAACTATAAGAAAACACTATTCTATTTAATTCAAATGCAATCTTATGCTAAGGTAAGAAAATTCACGCAATTAAAGACTTATAACTAAAAACTAAACTCAAACTCAAACTTCTATTTAGAATTGCAATTTAATTCTAGAATAGAAATTTCAGGAAATAAACTAAACTAACCCTATTATTAACAATTCAAATTGCAAGTTAAAATGAGTATAAAAACATAATTTAAATTCTACTTCTACCTTAACATAAACAAGCAACTAATTCTAATTCTAATTGATAAGCAAACTAAATCAATTCTAATTATAATTGATAAGAAGACTAAATAAGCAAACTGGATAAGCAAACTGGATAAGCAAACAAAGAATTAAAATCAAAGCTAGCAACTATTCATCCATCTAAACCTTGCCAAAGAAACTCTATATTCTGCATTAACTCAATACTTTGTTTTACTCAATATTATGTTTTAATCATTCTACTTCAATCTGCATAAACTCAAACTATCATTTAATCACATAATGAGATTAGTAGCTAATATTGCAAGCTATTACTAATTAATTAAAAATACATAGCATATTAACACTATCCTTCACAAGCAACCTGCAAAAAGGAAATTGAAACAATTAAGCTATGAACAACAAACACACAGCATGTAAAATGATAAAAATACATATAACAAAAAATGAAAGAAATGGCAATTGCACAACTCAAATACACAAGATAACTAGCTAAATATTCACCCAGACCATTGGTGCCCCCCTCAGCAGGTCATGGCTACTCCTCAACAACGAATCACGAGCTCAAGCAACACGATTTTGGCATTTAAATTAAAAACACAGTCTTGCACAAGTTTATGGAAATGTCTCGAATTACATAGCAAAAACAATTCTAGCTTCACAATTCTTAACTTAACATTTGTCTGACCACTACTATGGTATTTATAGCAGTTACAATTCAAGAGGTTGACCACTGGAAGGGTTGACCTCCTCTAAAAACAACAAATTACATTAAATGCACTAAAATTGTCTGTGGCTTCTAGAAACCAAACGAACCACTCAACGCTCAGCATAACAGCTCAATCCAAGATGTCAAGAGCTCAATAGATGGAGGCTACGAGCGTGAGAAAAACCCATGTCGTCGATTCTCCCAACACAGGTCGTTGATATAACAACTGTCAACTCGCCTACGATTTTAGTGATGGATGGAGTGTCGGATGGAGTACTGGATGCAGTGTCGAATGGAGTACCGAATGAGCTGTTGGATGGAAAAACGCCATGCGATTTTTCCCTGTGACACACAGATCGTGCATTAGCTCCATGGGTGGTGGTGCATGGCCATTCTTAGTTGGTTGAGCGATTTCACCACCAGGAGTGGAGCCTACGGCTTAATTCAATCATTAAATCATGCTGAATTAAACTTAAAACCATCACAAAACATCAATTATATGTACCTGGTATAAGCTATGATGATTTGATATAAGAATCCTTCAAAACTTCTTCAAAATAGTAAAATACACATACAATATAGGTAAAAAAGGATCTAATCATCATCATTAATTTAACCAAATCATGAGCCCAACATTACCCCCACACCTAATATTTTGCAGGTCCCACTGCAAACAAAAATGAATTTCCCCATATGACTAGACTTGATGAGAAGGATTAGCTTTAGAAGCTTCTCCCTCTTGTCCTTAAGATTTTGTCTTGTGTCTCTTATGATGTTTCAATTGTGCTCTGAGGTTGAGATTGGTATTGGTCATTTGATCCACCAATCGATGGAGGGAATTCACCTTTGCTTGTAGTATTGCATTGTCATGGTGAAGATGCTCATCCAAAGTCTTCCTCTCTTCCAATTGTTGTAGAAACTGAACATTTTCTTGTTGTAACTTTTCAATGGCTGGAGTATGATCAGACATCTCAGAGGAGGGATTGGATCCCTTAAAGGATGTAGAGAGTCTATCAGTTTTGGGATCTGGGGTAGGCATCTGTGAAGTAGGAGTAACAGGGGGTTTATGAGGGGAAACAGATTCATATTTTGTCTCTCTACGAGGCTCCAATTATTCTCCAGACACTTCCCTATGTATTTTGTTGGGGCTTTTGAGATCTGAGGATAATTGGATAAGGTCCGAAGTGGTTGGGGGTTTTTCATAAGGTTTTCCTATTGTAATTTAGGCACTTTTGCGAAAAGATCCTCCTTTGAATCGATTAGCTCCTCTCCTATTTGTGGGGACTACAGGGAAGTCTTGTTGAATTACCTCTTCTAACTTTTTAGGTGCAAGATCAATAAACGTTGAAGGCATTGGAGATTTATCAATAGGCTTCTTAGTCTTTTTGCCCAATGAGGTTGCAGGGGTATCAACAAGATTTTTGGTCTTTTGTTTCGGTAAAGGGATAGCTTGAGCAGGAGGGTTTGGAGTCTTCGAAGAATGGGGTTTGGATGGAGTAACAACCCCTTGCTCAAGTGTTTTCTTGCTAGTCTTGATTGTAAGATGAGGGTTTGAAAATTGGTAAATGAACTCATCCCCTCTTTTTCCAACTCAGCTAAGACAAGTAGTTTGATGAGGCCATGGTGGAATAGGATGTTATGGGGATTGGTTACATTCTTCCGTACTTGGTAAAACATCTTCTCAAGGCTTTTTAAGAAGTAAAAAGGGAAATTCAATGACTTATTGAATTGAAAATGAGCTAATAATCGAAAGTGACAAGCTTTGAAAATGGAATATCTACCTTCACAAGTTATCATTCTGGTTATGACTATGAGACGATTAATTATCTCCTCTTTAATACACTCCTTGGAGTATCCCTTAGCTCCAGAGATATTCTAAAATTTGGTTTGAAGACCTTGTTATAGCTTGCTCGTGGCAACTTGTGGTGTTTAAACCATCTATCCCCAACTCTTGGGAGATTTGTGGTTGAGGAAATTGATTCCTCAGAGACCACAAAGGTGAGAGACCCCATGTGCGCCATATTTCCATCAAATCCGAGGGAAAATTGCATAGAAACATCGTCATCATGGCCTTGCAAATGAGCCAAGAACGACCCCTACCCTACATGAAGGAACACTTCTCTGCATTGTGCGAACTCATGGATGGACAAGAGGTCAACATAGGAGGATGAATCATACCGTTTGGGCATGGTGATAGTGTGGAGAAATAAAAAGAGGGCGGAATTCGATAGAGGACGGGCGTAATCAGGCCGAGGATGAGCATGATTAAGCAGAGGGCGAACACAATTGAGCAAAGGGTGAACGCTTTGAATAAATGGGATAACAATTTGAGCGATCCCTTCCATTTTTTAATGCACCCAAGGTGGAAACAGTTGCATTCATTGATTAGTTCATCACACATGAGTTGCCATGTGTGAGCGTGAATGCGTCGATTTCGAATTTGAAGAGCATCTTTTTGGGAGGCAATTGTAATGGTTAAGGAGTTAGATCAATGTCCAAGTCTTCGAATTGGACATTTGATCATAAAAATGTTTAAGAATCGTATCATTTAATCTCAATTTCCATTAACTAACTCAAATAAATTCAATTGATTCTTGGTTACCTGAAATTGTGGACATTTATTGTGTGTATACATCTCATCTGATCCTTCATATGGTGCGTCGTTCGGTACCTCATATGGTCTTTTAAATGTCACCTCATACGACACTCCATATGGCACTCCATATGGTATTCTTGTGCGAAATGAAATTTGTTCATCCTGTAATGGATGTCTTATCCATAACACTCAGTCTAAAAACAATTTTGACAGTCACAGTGAATAGGAGCAGAGGCAGGATAAGAGTGTTCTTGTTTTGCCATCATTCTTACACAAACTGTTCCTTTATCTCGCATAAGGTATGTAATCTCAACTCTGTAATGAACAATCTGTAACGACAATAAACCAGTTAAGTGGTATATTAAGGAAATGTACAATAGTTTATAACACACAAGGAATATTTAGCATTTCAAAAATAAAATAACTGTTGATGTAATACCCTGTATCATGAAAAAAATACATATAAATTTTTACAAAGATTTTACTTCTTCTAGGCAGTGTTATCATTTTTCAACTCATGAAACCCCTCCCCCACACCTAAGTATTGTGACACCTCACAATAAAAAATATAGGAAATGTGTCAATTCTCCCAATAGCCGAAGATTTACAACTTATTAAGTGTAGAGATAAATTTCACATATCGGTCTGACGAGACGGTTAGAATATGGCCCCACCTATAGGATATGAATATCCTACATTTAGTTAAGAAGAGGTAGGCAAGAGAGTTTCGAGATAGTCTCAAAGTTAGTTCCCAATGGAAAATTTATGGATTTCATTAACCTTATCTTAACCATACATACTTCGTGTCATCTTTGTCTACAAGTAATGTCGTACATCAGGACAAGTTTAAATTTCTTATTATTTTTTGTCATATTATCATCCTCGCTAGGTAGAATGCCCCGCTGCCAACAAGCATGTTCAGTACTCCGACGAGTTTACCTAGTCATACCACAGATTGGTACCCACTGCCAACAAACCTGTTCAGTATCCCAACTGGTTAGCCTCTTACACCCTCAGAGACTAGCCCTCCATATTTTAATATTTTAGTATAATATTTCTTTGTGCAAGAAGATGGGGGGACATCTATGAAAACAACATTTTTCTCTCTCTCTCTTTTTTAATTGGGATGGTATTTATGTTAGAGGATGAATTTCCATTATATATTCCTTAGTGATTGTCCTGATGTAAGGGGTACTTAAGCAGACGTAGCCTATCTAAAGATATGATATAATCAAGCATTTTTAGTGTGTAGTGGATGGTACCATTGGGAAAGAACATAAAGGTATCTTTAGGCTCAACTCACTTTCTTCCTTTTTTTGATGTTTCCATGGCTAACTGCTAATTAGACCTCCTTGTTACTCTTTAATAAAGATACTTTACTCACTTACTCAGGTTTCTTGGGAAACCTGTACGAGTGACCTCTAAGCTTGATGGTTATGATATCACTTCCTTATATAGTGGTGAAGGTTTTCAAGAGCATTTGCTTCTTAAGATGCCTTGAGAAAAAAGAAGATGAAAATATTTGCAAAAATATGGCTAATTACAGCATGTCATTATTCAATTGATACTTGGTAGACAACAAGGTTCAAATATAGCAATATTTTGAAGAAAAATCCTTCTTTTATATTTCCTTGAAACTGTCTACTCCTGGTGAAATAAATAACTACAAAAATCTCTAGAATTGTCTATCAACAAAATTCAAAATTATTTACATATGTACAGTCGGAAATTCAAAAAATATTCAAGAAAAAGGGGGGACTTCCCCATCTACTAAGGCTAATGCCTTTTTAGTTGACATGACTTTTAGAAAATCTTCTTTGGAAATGGGCATGTGATAAAGTTTGAGTCGGTGTCCATTTACTACAAAGGAGACTTTTCCATCATCAATTGTTTTGATTTTCACAGATCCATTGTAATATACGGTGACTACCTTGTAAGGATCCAACCACCAAGTGGTGAGTTTGCCTTTGAAGGTTTTAAATTGGGAATCAAACAACAAAGCCCAATCACTAGGTTGGAAGTGTTTCTTCTTAAAAAACTTGTCATGCCACTTGTTTCTCTGGTTCTGGACTAATATTGTTCGTTAGATAGCATCTTGCCCGATCTCATCTAACTCATTTAATTGTAGGGCTCATTGTTTATGAGCCTCATCTAAGTTTAATCCCAATTTTGTGGCAATACGGAAGGTCCTTACTTGAAATTCTATTGGTAGAATTACTTGTTTCCCGTACACTAGCTCATAAGGGGCATGCTCAGTGGTGTTTCTCCAAGTGGTCCGATATGCCCACAAAGCCTCTGGAAGCCTATCATCCCAATACCGATGATGCAATTGAAAAGTCTTTGTTAGGATAGCTTCCAGAACTTTGTTTTTGGACCCTACCTGACCATTATCTTGTGGGTGGTATGGAGAAGACTTAAAATGCTTAATCGCATATTTCTCTGTAAGTTCTCTCATCAGCTTGGAAGTGAATTGAGTGCCTTGGTCTGTAATAATTTCATGAGGAACACCGAAGCAGGTAAAGATGTCTTCATAAATGAATTCGACAATGGATTTTTCTGTATCCCTAAATAGGGCTTTTGCCTCTACCCACTTGGTGACATAATCTGTAAAAACCAAAATATAGTTATTCTTACGAGACATGGGTGAAATTGGTCCTGTAAAGTCAAGGGCACATTTCTTGAAAGGGTCTATCATAACTTGGGCACGCAAGGGAATTTCGTCAATTGATGTGGGTCTTTCTATCCTTTGAAAGCTATCACAACTCCTCACATAATTGGAAGCATCCTTGAAAATGCTAGACCAATAGTAACCTGAATGTAACACCTTATATGTTGTACGTTTGTCAGAAAAATGGCCACCACATGGTCCATCATGACAACTTCGTAGTATTTCTAGTATCTCGTCTTCTCAGACACATCTATGAATAATCAAATCAGGACCTGTATGAAAACGGTCATGGACAACCCAAGAGTAATTGGCACTTTGCATAATAATTCTACGCTTTTCATGAGGTCACAAATGAGACAGTAACTTCCTAGTAGCCAAATAGTTTTCCATATCCACAAACCATGGGGTATTTACAGAGAGGGAAAAAAGGTGCTCATCTGGGAAACTATCATCAATGGGAATATCATCATCCTCATTTTTTATGCGTGAAAGAAAATCAGCTACCAAATTCTCCTTTCCAAGTCAGTTAAGCACGGTGATATTAAACTCTTACAATAGCAGGAGCCACCTAGTCACTCGGCCATTATTTATGGGTTTATTCATGAGAAATTTAATGGCGGAATGATATGTTTGTACAAATACTTAGTAACTTGTGATGTAGTGGCAAAACTTATTGATAACATGAACTACTACTAAGAATTCCTTCTCGATAACTATATAGTTTAAATTGACAGGGGACAAGTTCTTGCTCACAAAATAAATGGCATAGGGTTTCTTGTATTCTTTCTGCCCTAATACTCCTCCTATTGCAATGTCAGAGGCATCAGTGGATATATGAAATTGGAGAGCCCAATTGTGCCCTCTAAGAACTAGTGCCATAGACAACTTAGCTTTCAGGGTTTCAAAGGCAGTTTGACATTGCTCAGTCCAAACAAAATCAACATCCTTTATTAAAAATCCAAACATAGGTGAAAAAATCTTTGTGAAATTTTCAATAAATCGTCCGTAATATCCGGCATGTACAAGAAATCTTCTCACCTCTTTCTGAGTCTTGGGGGATGGAAGTCTGACAATGACCTCAATTTTAGCAGGATCAAATTTAATCCCTTCAAATGAAACATGATGTCCTAGAACCACTCCTTCAGTCAACAACATTTTACATTTTTCATGACTTAAAGATAGGTTCATTTCTTGACATCTAATAAGGACTTTTTCTAAGTTATCTAAGGCTTCCTAGCAAGTATTTCCATATACTATGAAGTCATCCATGTATACCTCCACACAATCATGAATAAGATCAATAAATATCCCTAGTGTTGCTCATTGAAATGTGGCAGGAGCATTACACAATCCAAATGGTAATACCCTATAGGCATAGGTGCCCCAAGGACAAGTAAAGGTAGTCTTGTCCTGATCCTCAGGTACTATGAGAATTTGATTGTACCCGCTATATCCATCTAAAAAGGAGAAATATTTCTTTCGAGACAGGGTATCCAAAACTTGGTCAATGAAAGGAAGGGGAAAATAATCCTTCAGAGTGGCACTGTTAAGCTCCCATAAATCAACACAAATTCTCCATTTCCCGGTCACTTTCTTTGGAACCACTACAAGAGGGGATACCCATTTACTGTCGGAGATGGGATAAATAAATCCGACATTTAATAACTTTTGGATCTCCTCTTTTACTATATCTTTAAGTGTTGGGTTCATCTTTCTCTGGGTTTGCCTAACAGGTGTTACTTCCCCCTGGGTATATATGAGATGAATTCATGTGTTAGGGTGTATAACCTTCATGTCAGTGTATTCCCAGGCGAATGACCCTCATTGGTCTGCATCTAGCCCAAATTTTATATGTAGAAATTTTCCCGTGCTAATCTCGTAGGGCATGGTATAAGATGTGGCAGAATCGTCTATCTCAAAGATGAAATATGTCGAAGACAAAATATATGGGTCCAATTGTTCCTGAAATTCTTCCCCAAACATGTACTCAAATTGGGGGAAATATTGTGGAAAATCAACACATGTGATAGCAAAGATAAACCGGTTTAGCACATTTTCCATTGTGTGCTCCTGAAGTGCCCAGGAATGATCACTTGGAACCACGATTTCTTCCCAGTCCTCATTCTTGTATGGACATTCAAGCCACCATATATTCTCCATGATAGGTTGGGATGGTGGATATATGGTGAGCTTCTGGATAGAGAGTCCATTTGAGATGGTCATTTCTCCCTCCCTACAACCGATAAATGCATTGG